>JBCAUG010017135.1:0-10858 GCA_038406175.1 Haplosyllis leylae
TTGGGAGATCTAAGAAATCTATGTGGTCATGCTGTATTAGTTCCAACCAAGTGATGTAAGTCCGAGATTGAATTACTGCAGGAACAAAAGATAATTTACAGATATCCCAGGTAGCACATGCCTTTACACAACGGTTGGCGCAAGCCACTATTGTTCTAACAGTGGATTATTTTCCATGAATACACGGCTGTTTCTTTTGTTGTAATGAATGCATTCAAAGTGAATGGAGTCGTACAACAAAAGAAACAACTGACAATAAAATTTCCAACTGTGATGGTCACCCCGACCTGGGCGCACTGCAAAGCACGTGGTGCAAAAAATCGCGTACATTTCGCCGGTTACTTTGCATACTTTTCCTGCAAAAACTAAGAGTCACATCAACTAAATATTTCATGGCAATGTAGCTGGCAGTCTCCTCTTAATATTTGTCTCTGTAGAAAACTGTGCAATTGCTTCTGAAACAGGATAAAAGGCATTTTTTAGTTTGAAAGAAAATTCGCGTAATTTTTACCTCATGGTGAGCCTCATTCTGAACATCAAACCAGCATCTCTCAACCAATGAGAGGGCTCCAATCTGATCACATGACAACAACAAGCAAAGTTGAACAAGAAGATCATGGCGGCGTGGTCTGATTTTTGTAATCCTTTGCACAGATATTTAACCCATTTCAAGGGCTTGTATATTCCAAAAATATACATCTATCACATCCTCGTGACATGGGTATGATCATCCCATGCAGTTTGAAGGTCTTCCAAATATTAATCCGCATTGAAATATTGCATGAGAGTGAGCCATTAGATCTAGATCCGTTCAGTTTGAAATCCAAGCAAGAAATGAAGCATCGGAGACACATGAAACCATGTGCAATCACTGAGTAAAAATGTACATAGTAATTGTTCTGAAGGAAAGGCGCCCGGGAAGACCAGTGAGCCATGACCAAGGAACAGCCGACCACAATGAAGGTCTGTACCTATTCATGTATTTCTATTCATGTCTTCCCAACCATTGTGTAAATTAGATAATCAATGCTTTTCAGTGTATTGTGTAAATTAATCCACTCGCTGAGCTCGTGGATTATTTTCCACGAATACACTGAAAAGCATTGATTATCCTATACATAGCCTTAATTTGAAATGGGAAGCATCAGTAAATAGTATCAGTAATATCATTACATAAAGCAGGAAAAAATATTACAACGTCCTCTAAACTTTCAGTTTTACGTACGAAAACAACTCTTCTTTATACCACAGCCGTGTTTGGCCAACAGTATGATTGACACTGAAAATACTAAAACACTAGAAAGTCCTCCTGCGTGAACGCAAGAGGCATACTGCCTGCTGCGTAGCAAGTGCTCGCTATACGGTCCTATCATGGTGGGGTAAATAAAAATATTTGAAGAAGCTGGCCGGGGGGGGGGGGTACCCTAACCTGACCTGGCCAGTGGTGGGGGGCAAGGGTACCCTCCCCCTGTGGACTGACAAACAAACTGAAACTATTACCTTCCCCTATCCTTCGGATGCGGGCGGTAACTAGTCATTTGGGTGTCACTTAGGTAACAGCTATGTAAGAAACCAATAACTAAATTGTACAGTCAATACTGATGAATTAAGCCGACGACTTCTATTGTTGGGTAACAAATCAAAGTTCTCTATTATTCAATAATATATCTTTAGCACAAAAAGTTGACCCATCATCAACCCAGACAATTTTTCATTGTAAAGGAAGTTGAACGGACCATCGATCATATTTATTGTACACACAGCAAAAAGTCCCTAGTATTGTACTGCAATTAGTGTATTGGCGAATCTTTGTAATGATTTGGTTCACGTCAAGAAGATTGTTACTTCCGCTCAAACAAATTGGCCTTAATTACAAAAGACATCAATTAGTATCGAACTAAAAATTAATATCCTATTCTAGCATTTCCAAATATTATTGGCACTGATACTGTTGCAAATGTTAAACGAGTAATGTTGTTACAGGGAAGAGATGTTCCGAGTCCGGTTTTTGCACTGATACAACACTCTTTCAAGATTGCTCCGTTTGGTTGACATCCACCCCCAAAGAAAAGTGAAAGCGCGAATGTTGGTCTTAAAACTGTTACAACTACCGATAATAAGAAAATTAAAGCGTCAATGAAAACCACAATAATAAATGATGAGCGAAAGAACTTTACTGGCGGCTAGTACCAAATTTTGCGACATGAACAACTTGTTGCTCTTTTATGTGTCACCAACCTTGACATAGTTCGTCAAATTCTATGATTTCCACTCTCAAGTATGTCTTCCAAAAGGAATCTCATCAGGTGTTGTCAAAAACTCAAGGATTCTGTACACTTGACATGGGGTTACAAAACATATGGATGTATATTGATCGAAAAACGACCTTATGCGTGGTTTACTCTGTTTATTATGTATTTTGAAGTGGCTAGGAATGATCTCTATTTAATGATGCGCATGTGGAAAGTTGCCAAGAAGTTGAATTAACTTCGTCCGGTTTGAAACTAGTCTTAAACGATAAATATTTGCCTGGAAATGGGCACGTTTAAGGCGGCGATAACTAGACTTTTTGAAGAAATCCATTACTACTGTACTAATATCCCTGTAAATGTACAAATACACAGGTCCTTGAAAAACTGACAAATTGCTTTAATGTTACAACTGCATTGAATCTATTACATTACAGTACTAAGGTCAGTCCTCCTTGATACCAGTATGAGACTGTATACAATGAGTTCCAATCGGTCCAAAAATCCCAATTTAGATGATTACAGCTGCACTGGGCTGACAGGGAAGTACTTCTCCTGACCTGACAAGTTCCTTCTGCGTGTGAATAGTTTGAGTATTGTACACACATGTTCACTGCTGATTGGCTCAAAACAGCCATCACTGGGGTGAGGAGGAACAGGAGATTCTCATTCACACAGATTCAACCAAAAGAGCTAGGTTAAACATCCATGGTTCTTTCATACACACCCACCATTGTTGTGATTTTGAAGAAAAGAAATCTGGTGGTTACAGTTGGGTGTCTGTTGTAACAGAACTCATAAGTCAGACCCAATGTACATGACTGACGCAAGTGGATGATATATACAAAGGCGCTTTGTCTGACTCTGCATTCAGTTTCTAGCTAATTTGGAGTAGACTTACTAAGAAAGAGTCATATGATCTCTTCCAGGTCCTGGGTGACCTTTAGCTGGATCCACGAAACGTAAAACCAAATTCTTAACTATTAGATTTATCTTTTAATGCAACAACAGTAAATGTTGAAGCAACCATACTATTCTGTGTAGGCACTCCGTTGGGTGCTTAGAAACACTAGGCGACTGCCTTTAACATCACTTAACGTTCTCACTATTCCGCGCCTCTGGCTCAGTGTGTATATGTCATCATCGACCAAAGCGTTCAAAAAATTGAAAATTAAAGCACATCTAGTCTCTCATTGTTTGATTAAATTTGATTTCAGATTAAACGATGGCATTTTCTGGGTTGTTTACGCCCCAGGAAATTACAGCTTCCACGGTAAACTTCCCAGCAGGAATCAATGCTCGGATGGGTTGGTACAGTATGTTTGTACGGGACAGCTTCGTGCTAGTAAAAAGACGCTACTACTAATCTAAGCAAATCCCCAGAAAGATACGCCGACAAAACCAGTTAGCAGTGACATTCAATTCAATGGTGAATTGAGACCTTTTTCAAAAAGTTTTTTTGCACGATAAGTGATTTAAGTTTGTATGGAATCATGAAAATTGGTACCAAAGATCAAAAGCGTCACGTAATTTTCAGCAGTTTTAAGGAATTTAATTAAATTTCATTGAAACTAAAAAACTATCACACTATCGACACTTACTTACTCGTTGGTACGAATAACAAACATGGATTATAACAAAGAAAGTAAATTGGAAAAAGCTATGGATGCCATAGAAGATACTGCCGAGAAGGGCGCGGTGCACCTGCGACGAGAAGTGACTTCTTTCTTCATGCAAACCTCCATCAAGGGCGTTCCCAGAGCTATCAAATCCACCAACAAGAAACTCAAGGTGGTGTGGGCAATTGGCGTTCTTGTTTTGTTCGGTAAGACACATATCTTGTTGCCAAATGTACATGAAGATACAAAATCGCACAGGATCTAATACAATAAAGAGAACATTTGTGAATCAAAGCTCTGTCCCGAGGGCAGTAACATTTTAAAAGAAGACCAAATGTACTGCTGTTTCTCGTCTTTTACGTTTACATGCCTGGTAATCAATTGCCTCCAGTCATAATGTTGTAATAACAATTAAGAACATCCAGATTTGTTTACCACTTTGCAAACGTTGACGATAAAGCCAAGTAAAGCAAATGCTTTTTAAATTGTAGGCGGCACACATTGACTATCTTATTTACCGAAAATGAAAATTTCTATGGGAAATGACACATGAACAAATGCTGCAACAGCCAGGCACAAAAAGTTTTGTCACATTCCAGATTACTTTCGTATTAGACTTGATTTCCAAGGTCAAATTTACGAGAAAACAACAAGACCCAACCAAGATATGTTTTAAAATTCGTTAAGCTTCACTAAAAAATCTATTTAAACGGATGTATTTTTTTTAATGAACTTTTGTTTTTCCTTTTTGTGCGCTTTGTTATTCCTCATAGGTTCAATATACGTGACAGACAAATGCTTCATTTGGTCTTCTTAATTTGTCCCGTTGGTTTTTGAAAAAAAAAGCAACTTTTTGTGTCTTCACACAGAAAAGGCGACATAAAGTACTCGATATCTGTTCAATACATTTAACAGATGAATGCGTCCCTTCCACAGTCATCTTTTTAAAATGTTCTTAACGTTGTGCTTTTCAAAACACTATCGCAATTTTCATCTGACGAGCAATTGTTCGGATGAACACAAATGATATCAATAATGAACGCTCTTGGTACATTTCAGGTATCTGTATATGGCAGGTCTACATTTCAATTGTCTATTTCCTGTCCTACCCGAAAGCCACCACGATTGAAGAACGCTTGATAGGCGGACGCATACATCAGGAAAACCTCGACGTATTTTTTCCCGCAATTACCTTGTGTAACATGCAACCGCTGGCTTCAAACCATGCCGAGATAGCTAGAAATAATAGTATCCCAACTTTAGATGACTATTTGAACTACCTTGGATATCTCCATCTTACTGGGAGACCAGATGTAGTGTCAGTTCTACTCTCCGTTGGTCTTTATTCCGGGTACTATGAATTCATAGGAGAGGAGGCAGCCAGGCTACTGGGACACCAGAAGGAATCTTTTCTCGCTCTGTGTTTCATTCTGACGACCACGGGACATATCAGAGACAGAGTTCCATGCGAACAGATCGGAAAAGTTACCCTAGTACAATCCCCTGAGTACTTCAACTGCTACACCGTTGAATATCTTCAGGTAATTTCTATACTTTCACCAGGAGTGTGCTGGTGTGTCAAATTATTTAGTATTTTCATTATCCGAATTAATTTTTTACCCATTTTAAGTAAAATGAATGGCGTTCATTGTTGATAATTTATTATGCTGGATTCAAATTGAAAACTTCCCATTTAACCAAATGACGTGATTTATCTTGAGCCCTTCATATCAACCGTCGTTTGCCAAATATCGAACATGCTTTATCAAAAGCTAGTTTTTATCCAAAATATTAAACTTTAAAAGAATGGCAATCAAATATTTCATCTCTTGCTCTATCAAAAGCTAGTTATTTATCCTAAATATTAAATTTTAATTACTTGACAATCAAATATTTCATCTGCTTGCTCTATGCAGGCCCGCTTTTATGATCACCTATCTTTCATGAGAAAGTACCTAGCAGTTGACGAACAAACCAGGAACTTATTCCATTTGACCAGAAACTTTTCCTGCAACAACACTCTTCCAGTCTTTCAAAGTCCTGTCTGGATGAAAAACATCTCAGATACTTATAAATATTACTGCTCTTAAACTAAACATTAGCTCACATTATTTCCTTTTAGGACTCAGAAACATCGACCCTGGCTTATGGTTTATCCATAGTCCTCTACCTGGACAATTTTCTCTTCGACATACCTGATCTGAAGGGCTTTCCACCCACTCTAATCGCCTTTGAGAGTACGGGAGCCAGAGTGTTTCTCCACGGAAATAATACGATCTACGACAAACAGACAGAGAGTTTCCCAGTGGGGCCTGGATGGAACACGGATGTACAAGTCAGACCAGTGTCGCACTACAGGTTGGGTCCACCACATGGAAACTGTACAACTATCCCTGAAATTGATATCTATGATAGGCAAGGGAATCCCAAAAGCTTTGCCTTTCAATCGTGCACCAGAGCCTGTTTAGCTGGAATGGTTGTAGAGGATTGTGGATGCACCATCCCGGATTATTTGGAACAGCCGTGGGAAACCCGGCCGCCTGGAATACTCAACTGCAATTCCAGAATTAACGTAACCTTGGAGGAGCTATTAAACCGAACTGCGTGTCAGAAGAACATACAGAAAACGCGTGTACTGGATTGCTTAGATCATTGTTCGTTTCCTTGCAGAGAGGTGGTATTTCAGAGGGATTTACTGCCCACCAGATGGCCTGCGCGAAGCAGTCCTCTTTCGTTTTATGACGTCATGATCTACGGGCGTCCTTACCAGGAACATTTTGACGTTTACAAAACTATCAAATTCCTCGCAGCAAACAGAACAACAAAAGCACAAGCCCTTGAGCTCCTGGATAAAACGACACTCATACAAGACAATTTTGCAAAAATAGACGTTTTCCTTGCGTCACTGACAGTGTTCACAATGATAGACTCCGCCAAGATGTCCGTGACGGACTTATTTTCCTCCCTTGGTGGAACTCTGAACTTATATTCGGGCATCACGTTCGTAGTTATTATAGAATTAATAGAGCTCTTCTACATGATAATTTTCAGATGTCAAGAGAAGAAGAAAGCGAAACAAAAGAATAAAGTTCATGTTATAAAAGTTCAGTCAACGCAAAGATCAAATATTTATCCAGATGAAAGTGTATGGCAAACCAGGTACAATATGAATCCTTTTGAATCCAATTACACGTAACCTGCATCTTCCATAAACGTTCTTATGAGACAAAATGAAGCTGCAAACGAGCAAAAGTGTGTGTGCGTTCTCATGGTAGTGTCATGATGTGTAATACAATAAAAGTTATCACTGAAAATGTAATCTTTGCACAAAATATGACATGCACCCATGGGAGCCCTACATCTGTTGTGTATTTGTTGGAATTCTCCACCACATACGGCTTATGACTGATTTGAATTTTTCATGCAATAACTTCTGAATATTTCATATCAACAAACATCATTTGTAATCTGCTTCTCGTGTTGTTTATGACTTGTAAAATTAGTCCGTAAGCACTGAAATGGAATCTGAGGAAATTTTCTTGGTCCAAATGCTTCACATTGGCAGCTGTTCTAAAAATTGTGTACCAACTGCAGTTCACTCCACCTATTTTACAACGGTTGCAAAATGCACTAAATTCCATGAAATGGTCCAAGAATCTGTGCAATGAGAATTGGCAAACAACTCATACGGGTTGGATAAATCACCTTCATTAATCTTTTGACTTAAGAATGAAATAAATTGTTCCATCCAAAAAAAACCCGCCATCCCTTGCTTAACCGTCAATTTAAAAATCAATTTTCTCAGTTACAAAATGACCAAATTGGCCATCAATTACCGGAGGAGGACAATTGAATGATACATTTTAACCCTGACAATTAGTAATGTTTTCCATAACTGAGTGGACTTCGTCAATTTTTTCTGTCAAAAGACTTTCAATTGTAGCCATTATTGAATACAGTAAATCAATGTAACTATGATGTACAACAATCACACCATTAAGCAACAAGCAAATAAATCTGTTGGAACTCTCCTCTGCCTTTGGGCATTTACATAACTGATAGAATCACCTCGTAGGAGTCGGGTTATTACCGCTGTAAAGAAGGTTAATAGAACAGTCATTTATATATATATTTCTCTGTCACGAAAGTTCGACGTTTTAATCACATCAGAAAAAGTGATGTTATCTATTTTGATCAATACACTCGTCAGTCTTATTGACAGTTGTAACTTTTAAGTGTTGCAAAACAGATTATCTTTTCTTTTACGACCCACGTCCACTGGCACCTTTCCTAATGCCCTTTCCAATTCTCTGGAACCATTTATCGCATAAATTTTACATGAACCAATGTCAATTCCTTCCACTAGAAGTAGAAAAACAACCACACCTTCACACATAACATACGGGCCATCAAGCGATATGGGCACACACTTTCTCATTTTCCTGCAGTTATCGAGGCAAAATGACCAAATGAAAAGTATGCTCTATCCCCTCTTCCACTTTTGGGTTGGTGATCCCCTACCAACTAAAAAAATGTTAAGTCCGGCAATGCGGGTTAATTGACATCGTGGCATGGCAAATACCTCGTCAAGTGCACAAGAATTATATGATTTATGTTTTCTTTCTGAGTGCGAATCAATAACTAGCATAACAATCTTTGAACACAAAACAGTTCAATCAAAATCATTCATTTTAAATGTAAAGACATATATTTCGTGGCAAATCATGGGTGTTACCCTATGTCACTTCAATCTCATAAAATCTGCAGTTGAAAATAATCTACCATAAATGCTGCAAGATTCAACAAGAGAAACTCGATATGACATTCAGTACAAAGTATTTAGCGGAGTAGCAATGTTATATGTACATCCTGCATTACGCAGACAGCTTTCCAATTTTCCCCGTATCACTTTAACAAATTGAAAAAAGTGCAGGCAAGATTAATGATGGATATTACCCAGTCATAATTGTTGTTCCATGTCGTTTCTCGGTGCAAAATGCAAAGCAACTGAATACACAGCTATTATTATGCCTGAAACTGACACTTTCCATACACGGTGTACATTGTTGATACACACATACATAATACTGGAATGAGCGATATTTTACACGCGTGATTTGCGAATGGAAAACAAAAATATCATTCAAATGTACTTTTTTTTAACATAAATCAAATAAATAAGTAAGGAAAACTAAAACCTATCGGTGAAAAAGGTAACTAGAATTTTGTACTGAGTGAACGTGGCTACTGTCACAAAATTAAAAGCGTCGGTTCCATTAAATTTCCGGAACAAAGTGTGAGAAAAACACCTGTGTGATAAACCAACAGTGTGTGAATCAAGCATCTTAGAAAGATGGAGGGAGCGTGCACCCTTACCGTAAACTGTATGTTATCCAGTTGGTAATTCGTTTCAAGCGTCTAGCCGTATTAATTAATGAGACAGATAAGCATTTTAATTCTAAATATCAACTGAAGATCAATGACACCAATGTTCAGACAACATGCGTCTTGTGATCGTACGAAATACAGTACTTTGCGTTCGATGCCGCGCACAAACGAATTGGCACGTTTGAAAAGCTTCCCCAGCATTGTTTTACCAATATACAAACAATAATGGCATTGAAAATATAATTAATAACGGATATTGTTGGTTTGTTTAGTACATATTTTACAGATACTGGCAAGTACAGAATAAGTACAGAACGGTGATCACAAAATAAACGGTTGCCCCTGCTCACGACGGCATCGCTAAAGTGACGTGTAAAAATTCACGTACAGGTAGTCACAAAAGTTGGAAGGTAAGTAGTATATTTACCACACCATCCGAAAATTAATTTTCGTGGTGGGTTTAAAATTTCAAATAATAAATGAGTAAGCAAGTACATGCAATCTACCTCAACAATACCAATGAAGACTACACTCGCATCCGATATGTCTTTGCTGACACATTGTCCTTCCCTCTTAACCAAACCACAAACATACAGACAACTGTGCGCAATATCATACCAATACCAAACACACATGCTGATCCATAAGTCAGATCAGTGAATGCCATGTGAGTATTAATATGATGTCTGTGGATAACTAAAATATGGACAATGTGATTAGTAAGGCAAAGGGAAGGACAGTGTGTCAGTAAAGCCATGCGGATACAGGTGTGATGCTCCTGAGACATAGACAATGGCGCAGCATCTAGCACAACAAAGCGGGAATTGGTTGCGCACAATATGATACAGTGTAAAACCTACCTGGTTCCGCAACAGACGCATCGCGCCGTTCAAGTCGCTACGTTCTTTTTCAAAATCTCTGGTGATGGCATTTATAGTGAGCTCACTAGAGTTTAGATCCTATGTGCAATAGAGGGATAGACAAAGAGGATAGGTAATAGTGACCCACAACACGTGTGATTAACAGAAGCATTTTCAAATGTTGGATGCAATAACTTGATTTTGACAATCAAAGTTTCAAATTTCATAACATTTGACCGAAAATGTATCTTCAGTGGTAAATATTTGAAAAATGCTCCCACTAACAGTAAAACTAAATAAGAATAAATAAATACAAAATGTACAAGAACATACAGTGCTAATTTAAATAGAAATGATGAGAAACAGCGAAAAAAATTAATAATTATTAATCATACCAATGAAAAAAAAGTTCATTTAACAATTATTTTTTCTCAAGATTCGTCATTTATTTACTATTTAAGTAGATAAACCCCTGAGCAATATGTTTAGAACTACAAAGGTTTCACTGGAAGGAGACCCAAGTTTTAATAGTTATTTACAAAGCTCAAAGTAACTATATTCTTTTTCTTCACTATAAATAGTTTATTACCGCCCGCATTCCGAAGGAATGGGGAAGGTAATGTTTTCACAGGCTTCTGTCCGTTCACAGGGGGGGGGGTACTCAATCACATGGGTTGAGTACCCCCCCCTGGGACAGGGTACCCCCCCGGACAGGGTACCCCCCCGGGACAGGGTACCCCCC
>JBCAUG010017157.1:0-10857 GCA_038406175.1 Haplosyllis leylae
TACTGCTTTTGGTTGAAAAAATATGTCAAATTTTTTTATTACCAAATATTAGCTGATAGATTTGTATTAAACTTGAATAGTGAAAAAATTCAAGGTGCCATTTTTCCTATTGATATTCTATTAATGGTCATGAGGAAAGATGAAATTGCCTGGCACCTTGGTCCGCATGCACATCTGAATATGACCCGTGATTCTGGTATGTTGGCTAAAGTCTATCTGCGTGCAATGTTTAATAATGAGAGTCAAAGGAAGGGTCAAAAACTATTGATTTGTTAAACAGCGTTTATCTGAAATAAATTTACTACAGTTTTGAGAAATATTACACAATAGTCAATGTAAGAAGTAGCTACTGTAGTTAGATTAACTTCTGCACTTAGAGACATTTTAATTTTGGTTAATTGTAAAGCATTATGTTGATCAGCAGATCAAGTTTAGATCTATTATAATAGATTTCAATGGGAAGTATGCAGATAAGGACCCGTGTTAATAGAACACTAAGCAAGGTATGAACTTTTGTACTACGGTTTATGTCAGTATGTCAAGTAAGAAAATTAACCTTAAAATACATCAATAAAATAATGTTAAACATTCAAACATGGATCTAAGTGTTAAGTCAATTTATATAATGGTTCCTTTACATATCAGACACAGGAATAATATCAAAACAAGGCGAAACAATTAAAATAATTAAAAGATGTGAAAGTTTCACCAGATGGCTCGTTCTTCCCCTTTCGCCCCCTTCGCCTTCCTTCGCTCCCTTTGCTCCCCACCACCACTAATTGAACTTTTTTGTGGCCGCAGATGGTGGGAACCCTAAAACCTAGTATACAATACGCTTTGCTCCCTTCACTCCACACCACCATTATATGTTGTAACTGAACTTTTTGTGGTCACAGGTGGTGGGGAGCAAAAGGGGATGAAAGGGAGTGAAAGGGAGCAAAGGGGATGAAGTGGAGCAAAAGGGGGGTGCAAAGGGGAGCAAAGAGGGGCAAAGGGGAGCAAAGGGGGGCGAAGGGGGGCAAAGGGGGCAAAGAGGAGTGAAGAACATTCTATACTAGGTTTTAGGGTCCCCATCACCTGTGGCAAAATTTTTCAATTACATAATATTGTGTTGAGGTGTCCCCACCACCTCCAAGTAGAATCCTCACCCTATGTACATTTACTGAGCCACAAGAGGCCTTCATAGGTCCCTACCACTGGCACAAAATTTTGAGGCAAAAACCATCAATCGACCACTAAGGTGACTCTAACGAGCCACCAACAAGTTGTTTTCCTCCTGTCATTGTACAATAGCATTCCTCATACACTCAGGTTTTCACGGACCTATTCTCACTAAAATATAAGAGTCGAAATTTACAAAAGTTAACTTTTAAATTGGAACATTTTCCCACTTTGTCTCTATTCTTTTAATTAGTTTTCTTCAACTTTTCTTAAATTGGGAGCGAACAATTTAAAGACAAAGGCAAATTTAATTATTATTGTTGGAAGTCATATTTAACGTAGATTTAACAAAGTTGCATATCGTTATTCTGTGGGCCACATACTAGACTCTAAAACTCTAAAATGTATACCAAAGTGCTAAGATAGCAACATTGGGATGATCTACATTTGTAATAATTAACTGTGCAACGTTGGTAGAAGTCTCTGTTGCAAGGTTTTCAACATTAAAATGGATGTTTTCAATTTTACAAATGTAACAAAAACAACCGTCAACACCAATGATGCTGCTGATAGAATCCTTTTCTTGCAAAATATTGAGCAGAACCTGTGGAGGTACGGGACACCGTTGCTTTTTCTTGTAGGATTTTTGGGCAACATGCTGACCATCCTCGTTCTGAGAAGGTGAGTGATTTTTGAATCATGCTACTAAAGAAAAAAAGTGTACAAAATATAACACAGAAAAATGGTTGAAATAAATCTATCTTCAATTTTTCCTTCTCCAAAAATTATTGTCAATTCCATAAAAATCACAGTTGAGGAATTACTTTCCTCGTAATTTTGCAAGTATGTTTTTCTTTTTGAATTTAGTTGGTAACAGTTAAGACCATATTTTTACCCTTAATCAAAATTGACATGTACTTTACACAAATGGTACTATTTCATAATCAAATATTACGTGTACATTGCTGAAATATTTATAATTTTCAGACCAGCCATGCGGTCTGGATCATCAGTGATTCTAATGGCTCTGGCTGTAGCAGACACATTGACATTGGCTGTTGGACCTACTGGGCTGTACCTGATTAAAATACACCATATACACCTCAAAGATTACTTATTTACATGCAAACTTCAACGTTATGTAAAATCAGTCTTTGGTTATTATGCCAACTGGCTTATTATTGTGTTTACCATATTTAGAGTGATAGCTGTTTATCTTCCACATAAGGCTAATGTCTATTGTACAAGAAGAAGAGCCTTTGTTGCAGTCGTTTCTACTTTGGTAGCATCTTGCATTGTGAATTTAGATTCTATCATACATATTCAACACATAACAATGAATAATCGAAAGAAATGTTGGTTTACAGGATCTAGAGATATATATTACACAATTTATTCACAGTGGGTCCTGTTATCAGTAACGTCTGTGATTCCGTTTGTTGTCCTGATAACAAGTAATATATTGATAATATACAAAGTTTTAATTTATTCATTGAGAAGAAGAACCATGTCAAATGAGATAAAGTCAAACAATTCCCAATCTTTGACAGCCATGTTGATCAGTATTTCTGTTTTATTTTTAGTGACGAAAGTTCCTACTTTTGTTCTAATTATTTTGAAACGAATTTTAAACATCGAAAGTCAAAGTAAAGAGTTCCTCCATCGGTTCCTAATAATTGATGCTTTATTAAGACTACTAAAATGGAGCAATCATGCTGTTAATTTCTTCTGTTACTGCCTCTCTGGGAAACGTTTCCGGGAAGAGTTGGTTGCCATGGTAACAGGAACATTTAAGGGAAAGAGACAATATGATGAAACCATGGTAACGAAATCAACTTCTGTGACACCATCCGTGGATAATATCAGAACATAACAAATGTTACAAAGTAAGATTCCATTGAACAAATTCCATCAAACTGTCTGAATGCCCCTCGAGTTCTACTCCATGACGCATTCACAATGAAGCTGATAGATACATTCATACATCCTATTTACAACATGTTAAGGACACTGTTGTTTTTGATAACATTTTAAGGAGACACGTGGATTTGAGGGGCCACTGAGATCCCTCTTTTCAACCCGTCCTGATGTATGCTATGGATTTAAAAACCAGGGTGGATTTCTTGCTTATGTGTTTTCTAGCGTGACAACTGCTGACCTCGTTCTGACCAGCATTGCAGTCGTGCCTTTTTAATGGACGTGCTTGCATATGTGTACCAGCATTAGGAAGCAATCAACATAATGTAGATTTTGCCTGTCAACATTCTATGTTTTTTTGTAATACACTCATGTATTTCGGGAACCATTACCGCACCCGCAGTCTTTGTGTGTTAAGCAAAGCCCTGGAGGGCTGGGTTCTAAACCCAGCCAGGGGGCTTTGGTGAGCTCGAAAAGACCAATGGGTGGGTGGTGCTTCCTATTCTAAGATTGATTATAGTGTAAACTCTTTAAGTATAACTTTTGTTTTGCTTCAAAATGGTTTTTTATTGGGTTTTGAGGCTATTGTCTTTGATAGTATTCAAGATAGTTACATAATAACCTCCTTAGCAATGGGCTTTTGTTGGCTCAAAAAGCCCCCTGATCACATAGATGTGTTAGAATCAAGGACCTATTTGTGATCTCATTAATACATACTGCAAACAAGTTTACATGTGTGTGTTTAAGTTTTCAAGTCAACATTTAAACAAACTTAATTGAGCGCGTTAATCATAAAACTCAAAAGTCTTATATTATTTTAATTACTTTTCTAGAACTTCTAAGGGAAACAATTTAAAAATGAAAACTGAGAGTAATTAAAACTACTACAAAGTTATACTGGTTTAGACGGATTTGAATTTTAAGGTTGTGTTGTCACGGACATGTGTCTGTTCAGTGGGGGAGGTGGAGTACCCCATCTTCATCCCATAATAATTCAACTGGTCCCATGGCCTTACCTCATCTCCATCCCATAATACTTCCACTTGTCCTGTGTCCTTTCTGGGGGTACCCCATCTCTTCCCATAATAACTGGTACCCCAGTTCCACCAAGTACACCAAGTCAGGTTGAAGTACCCCCCAGATCCCCAGCCAGGTCAAGTTGGGATACTCTCCTGGCCAGGTCCCCCTCGACAGAACAACAGAGCAAGCAATTGCTATGCGGTGGACGATAACTCTTGCGTTCACACAGGAGGAGGACTTTCTTGTTACTCATCAAAACTCATCTCGTTCTTAGTATCTAGCGTCAATATCTTGTTATTTTTTATCATCAGTGTTATTGGAATATTTTTAGACATTTGCCTAAAATCAGCCAAGCATGACACACTAATCGATAATCACTGCTATTAATAGAAACAAATCAAATACTGAATGAGATTTTTTGCCTGTTCTAATTAAATCCAGTTGGTTACTAAATTAGGTTCCAACCTTGAACTGGGAGGGTTAACCTGGACTAGTCGACCAGTTGCAAATAACTTTACACAAAGCCAGAAAAATTGTTCAAAGTATTTTGATTTACATTTACCTTTGATAAAAATTACAGACTATTGAAGGTTATTTGTATTTAAACGATCTATGTAATTAACTTTAAAACAAAAATTTCATTAAAATAGTTGTAAATGTGGTAGTTTATGTTAGAATTATATCCAAGATATTGCAATGTCAAATATGTACAATAAATGAGTCTTGCTCATTTCCATTCTTTATCTTAGATCTAAAATACAAATTAAATCACCTGAGATGTCTGTGGTATTATCCATCTACCCAGTTCCATAGCAAATGATAAAATTGACCCTGTTCAATTTCAAATATTTTGGTGTTATTCCAAATCCATAACTAATAATGTAAAAGGATATGTCGCTGATTAAATTGAATACACTTTTTAAATAGTCACAATCAAAAAGGCTGTGTGAGCATCAGAATGGTAATATGTTTAAAATATATGGAATGTTGTTAACAATTACAGGTACCTTCCATCATGGCATTGGATACATTGGTAATTTTAGCAGGAATCAATTCAATATTTTCTTGCACTAAGACTTCATCACCAACTGATATATGATCTGAATATCAGAGTAAAAACATTTTTCATGATTTTGTATTTCATTTATTATATTACTGTCAGAATATGTGACTAATGTAGTAGTTTAGATAATTGTTGATATGATGTAATTAGTAGTATTTTGTTTTGATATCTTAACATTTTGAACATCTGTGTAATATTTAGAGAATATGTCACACAAGATAGAATAACCTTACATTGGGTAAAATTTATGATGAGGAATTGTCCTTGCATGAATGAGATGTTGTCCTGACACAGTAATAGTATTAATAAAGACTGTTGTAAGGATCTTGTACATGATCATTACAGTAGGTTGTTTCTTCAGTAAGCCTGTTATTGTACTGTACACAGCTGTACCACCTGGTAAAGCTGGATATTAGAAATAAAATGGTTAAAGTTGTAATTAGGCAACAATTAAATGTATTATTTATGTCACACAATTTGTCACACAAGTATGTACCTTCAGTATAATGTTAAGTAACAATTCTCTGTCTCAATTTGCTTCCTCTTTTGGCCTGTGGCATAATTTGGATTACCTTGATGCACCGAGAGGGTTAATAGCTCTCATTGTGTTTTGTTTGAAGTGAAATTTGCCCAACATACATTTTTTGCAGACTTCTGGATGATCGATTTCGTGGTGTTCATAGCAGTTAGACTTAAACAGGAGTTGCATTCAAATGGAATGAAACAGTTGTTTGAGTGTTTCATGATGATCTGACAGATCTTTGCACACGGTAGAGCAAAAACAATCGTCAAAAATTGCCCTCCGTTGTGGGGTTTGAAACCAGAACCTCCGGATCCTGAGGCAAATGCCCTACCACTGAGCTAAGTCAACATTCAGTTGCCAGCCTGAATCACCATGGCCTTTATAAAGTCATGCTTTATTGATTCTAGAAATGAACAAAGTCCAACATGTGAAGTGGTGCATGAAACATAGCTCACTTCAGAAATCCCCTGCCCAACAGATCTCCTCCTTAGCTCAGTATATATTGCAAACATCATTTTCATGTATGAAGATTAATGTTTAGAATAAATATAATAAATATTTCAACCAATTTAATTGATTAAGTTAATTGTAAAACTTAAAGGTATTACTCCGATGTTGCTCTTTTCTTACTTTGACTTCAAAAACGAACAATTTAAAATGAACATTGGAAGTAATTAAAACTACTTAAAGTTGAAACAGAAACAACAAGTGAACAAGCGAGAAACAATCTTCAATCCGCAAAGTTATTCTGCTTTGGGTGGAATTGAATAGGACTTTTGAAGCCAATCGTCAGTTACCTTTAACCGACCCGGCAGTTGACTTTATTAAGTGCCAACTAGTTTGCTCTTTAATTTTTAACACTTTACCCGCGATTTCTATATTTCAAGTATCATCACATTTGAGGACTTTATCCATTCGGTGAAACCAACAGAACCAAAACACGTATGAAACAAGCAGCATGCTAATTTACTGCTGACTGGGCGATAATCAGTTAATGTTCAGGTGATTCCAACAAACAAAATGGATCAGATTAATTTAACAAAAATTGCAAACGGTACTGATTTCAACAGTGACTTTCCTGATGGAATCCTTCCGTTACAAGATATTGAACTTAACCTGTGGAAGTATGTGACACCTTTGCTTTTTGCTGTTGGATTTTTGGGTAACTTGCTGACAATCCTCGTTCTCAGAAGGTTAGTAATGTTATGTGTATTATCAGATTAAACTTGACTAGCGTATCATCATAATTTGAGAAATTATAGAAGAAAGAGGCAATTACCCACTTTGCAATCAGCATTACTTATACCTCTACTTGTACGGCACTAGATTTGAAACAAATTATTCAAAATGGCGAGCGTTGCCATTTCACAGACAGAATTTTCCAAAAGGCCAACAAAATTCTTCATAATGTACTGTAACTGCGAGGTAAACATTTAGCAATTCTATTCCACCTACTACATTCGCCCTTTTCCCAATTTATTGACCAGAAAAGGAAACTGTCTTAAAAGGCACCACAGATCGGGCTACCAAGTGGTAATGTGCTAGTTCACGATAAATTATCTGCGGTTCAATCTATCCATGTTATGTTCCCGATGATTTTAATATTTCAGACCAGCCATGCGGTCCAGTTCATCAGTGATTCTAATGGTTGTGGCTGTAGCAGACACATTGACACTGGCTGTTGGACCTACTGGATTGTACCTGCAGAAAATACACAACATCGACCTCAACGATTACTTGCTTACATGCAAACTCCAACGTTATGTAAAATCAGTCTTTAGTTACTATGCCAACTGGCTTGTTATTGTCTTCACCATATTTAGGGTGATAGCTGTTTATCTTCCACATAAAGCCAATGTCTATTTTACAAGAAGAAGAGCATTTATTACTGTGTGTGTTACATTTACTGTATGTTTTGCTGTCAATTTAGATTCTGTTATAAATATTGAGTATTTACCAAAGAAGAGTCGAAAGAAGTGTTGGTTTACCGGATCCAGAAATATTTATTACACAGTTTATTCACAGTGGGTCATGCTGGTAACAATGTCCATAATACCATTTGTTGTCTTGGTAACTGGAAATATAATGATAATTCATAAAGTTGTAATTTATTCACTGAGAAGAAAAAACATGTCAAACGACGTAAAGTCCAGTGACTCTCAGTCTATGACGGCAATGTTGATCAGTATTTCCGTTTTGTTTCTGGTGACACAAGTTCCTGCTTTTATTATTCTTATTTTGAGACGAATTTCAATCATTGAAAATTTTAATAGAGGTCATTTCCATAGGTTTATGGTTATTGATAGTGTTTTTAGGCTGTTCAAGTGGAGCAATCATGCTGTCAATTTCTTCTGTTACTGTGTTTCTGGGAAACACTTCCGGGAAGAATTGGTTGTCTTGGTAACAGGAGGACTCAGACGAAAAGGACAATGGGACGGATGTATGGTAACGAAAAGTTCTACTGCGACAGCATCATAAGACGATGTGAACGCATTGTAAACTCATTGTAACGCATTTTTCCTCCGAACTAAAAAAACTGGGACACAAATTTCATTGTCTGATTGAGAGTCAGATTTGAGATAAATGGTGAACTTGCAGCTGTTGATTGATTGTTAATCTCACTGAAAGTACATGAAAGCACAGAAAATACAAATTGTTTGTGACAAAGAATTTAAATAGTATTTTCTCATGTTTATTTTTTGTGAAACAAAGAAATAACCAATAAATTGGGAATTCAACCATGATGTCTCCAACTATAAATAGAAATAGATGCCCTAAGGGTTGAATGGAGATATGCGAGACACATGCAGATGCATTTGAGTTTTTACTATTTTGATTTTGAGAATTCGTCTAATTCATCTTATGAGACAGCAAAAAATAATGAAATATTAAAAAGACTTCAGTAAAGTTTGAACCAAAGATCTACTGATCAGTAGTTCGGCATCCTAACCATTACACTGAAGTGTCCAGTGTGAGTGAGTGACACAACGAAAAGCTCACATAATACTTCAACCATGCTTGAGTGGTTCCAAGTAAATTCATCTCATTCGTGTAGTTGAACGAATCGGACACAAAATAGCAAAAAAAAAGAAACGATTGTTTTAGCAGTGCCCTGTTTACTAAGAAGTTGAGATAGTATATTTTCCACCATCGAGACTTACAGTTGAAAGTTGCTTATTCTCAGCATTATTAACAAACAAGGGATAATTAAACTTCAAAGATATAAGTTTAATTAAAGTTTTCTACTTTCAAGTAAATTAATTTAAAATCTTGGCGGCATTGTTCAAAGTTTATTCTTCTTAAAGCAAACTATCTATTCAATAAATGTTAATATAATTCTGGTCCAGAGATATAGTTTTTAACTGGAAAAGCAGGTATATTTCCACCAAACGCCAAGAATTGGTCCCACTCAGTCCTAAATCTAACGATTGAAAACGTTAACCTAATTGTGATGTAATGCCCGAAGAAAACTGTTTTCTTTCTGATGCTTCTCATTGTATTATCGTTCAAAACAAAACCTAGCAACGCTTCAAATTCCACATCCTTATTACCATCAGAGACCAAAGGGGATAACAATATTGACGGTTCTAACTACTCACGAATATCACGGAGCAGTGAGGAACATAAGACTCAGAGTTCTAACAAAGTGTTAGCACTGAAACGAATCGACTACAATATATGGAAGTTTGTCTCGCCAGTTTTGTATGTAGTTGGAACAGTTGGAAACCTGCTGACCATAGCAGTTTTGAGAAGGTAAGTCACAAACGTCTTTAGCTTTAATATTGACCAAGGTTCAAATTAATTTTGATGGCATCACTCTTGAAACTTGAAATCTATTAACTTTGCTTTGCACAGGTCATTGCATAAACCTATTCGAGTTTTCCCTTGAACCTAGGTTAGGTCATATGACAAATTTGTTAAAATTAGCTAACACAATTCAAAGCAAACCAAATGGGAAATGGTAAATTCATTGTGGCTAGTTTTTTAGCGTTTATTACTGGACATAGTGAATACACCACTGTTCATCTATTATTGACTACCGCTAGTCTCAATTGCATTTAACTTATTTAACAAATTTGTTAAATGATTTAACCTACGATTAAAGGAAAACTCGATTGAATGCAGTTCATCTAAAATTAACTTATTGACAGTTTTACCGTCCTCGTACCAAGTATGACGGGAAGGTTATATTTTCAGTTTTCACCAGTCCCAGGTTCTTTCCCTGGTCTCTGGTACCAGGTCCTTCCCTGGAGGAGGGGGTAGCCAACTGGGACTTGGGTACCCCCAGGCTAGGACTGGGATGCCTCCTGACTGGGATGGGGTACCCCTGCTTGGCACTTGGGTGCCTGCCCCCCCCCCACACAGAGCAGAAGAGCGAGTACTTGCTACGAAGCGGGCGGTACACCTCTCGCGGTCATGCCGGGGGACTTTCTTGTAAATTAGAAAATAATATACTTTTAGAGATTCGTACTAAATTCAGGTCCCTATGTCGGCCATTCTTGATAAAGTAGCTAGATATATATGTCTCAAAACCTTTGAGTATTTTTCAAAATGTAAAACTTCCTAAAATTCAATGAATCGTGACCAAATTACACAGAACTAGGAAAGTTACCAGGGATGCGCCATGTGTTCAATTCAATACAGGCTATTCATATTAATTTCTGGTTAAATATCAATGAAGTAATTACTCCTCTGAAATGGCTATCTTTAGTTCAATATGCAAATAAGAATGTGTAAATGTAACAGGTTGAGAATTAACTCTTGCGAAAAACTTGAGGAGAGGAGCAAAACCGCAGCTATATTTGGCTTCTGTTGGCCAAAAGAGTGTCATTCCATGTCTCAAATGTCTCCCCAGACTTTCCCATGAAAATCTATGCATGGATCATGCATGAATCATGCCGTGATCATGTGAAGATCATGTGCACCCTGTTCACCCCCTCAAACAATGTCCAATCAGTGCAAGGACAGCACATGCACAGTCCCAGGAGCCAATCAGTAAATTGCATGATGAGTACAACCAATCACCATCTGACATGTGGAATTGTATTCCTACTCAACCCGCTCATAACCTACATCATTAACCAATGGACCAATTAAGATGGAAGTGGTAGCAATTGAGTCAAACTGTTTGGGTACCTTCAATAACCACCAAAGGCGCTAAATAGTTCCAACT
>JBCAUG010017168.1:0-10857 GCA_038406175.1 Haplosyllis leylae
TAATGCATACAAAAATAATATCAAGTACAAGCTGATTCATGCGGTGCGACACAATTCTGATAAGAATTCTTGTTTGTGAATCAATTTTACCATCCGCAAACGTAGTTGCGGGAAAGTACTGTCTCCAGTCTTGTCTGTCTGTTCACGGGAGGGAAAGGGGGGGGGGGGTCTGGTTTCATTGCATTATGGGATAGGACCCCCCTTGCCTCGCCCCCACACCCTCTAGTCCCATTGCATAATGGGATAGGACCACCATCCCACAAACCCCTGTGCTCGCCCTGCCACACCCCTGCGGTCCATTTGCATCATGGAATAAGACCCCTTCCTGGTGCCCTTCCCCACTCGGAGCCTCCTAAATGATAGGCTTTCTTGTAGACGAGTGTAGACAGTACCCAGATAGCCAAGGGTGTCAGGCAGTACTGGGATAGTCGAGAATGTCAGGCAGTACCTAGGTAGGCTAAGGGCATCAGACAGTACCCAGACAACCAAGGCAAGAGTGTCAGTCAGTACCCAAATCATTGGCGGATCCAAGGGGGCGTCCCCCCGGGTCCAATTTCTTTCATTTTCATGCAGTTTTCGGAAAAAAAATTGGCAAAATAATAGGTTAGATCCGCTTCCGCCACTGCAAATAGCCAAGGGCATCAGACGTTATTCATATTTTGGGAAAATGCCTGACTTTTCTGAATACATTACTAAATGTAGCATTATGAGAATTACGCGACCAATCTTTTTTGCGACTTTGGGAAAAGAAATTGGCGGCGGGAATTCATTATGTTGGTGGTGACATCTGTAATTTGGAAGATAACCTGTTTTTTTTGTCGTGTTCTGTCATTTTTAGTGGTAGCAGACGAATTTATGTAATTATTATTATGAAACCTTAACAGGTTGCTACAACCTTGGATCGGATAATTTAATCCTCAATGCAGGTGAGTGAACCTCACTTCAAACTGGTGAGAATGACAAGAAAACATTCAGTGAATTAGATCAAGAATCTACTTTGGCTTTGACTCTGTTCATTTTGTTGCAGTTTTCATTAACAAAGTTAAATTCCATTGCTTGGTGGTGGAAATATCCCGTGGCAGCAACATCGCTATCTGCTCTGTTGCTTTTGTCCAGGGCTAAAGTATTGGAAACACCATTGCCAAATGTGAGCAAAACTGGGAGAGTCAAATCACAGTAAGCTTACGATAAATTTAATGAATAAACAATTACATTTGAGTTATCTGTCTCGGAATGTGTGAATGTTACCATTATGACCGATAAACTGCGTGTTTTCAATTTTCAGATCGCATATCGAATGTCAAAGACATCAAACAGTAACAATGAATGAACAGTTTGAGCACAGAAAGAGGGAAGCCTTTTGGGGCTTGTTTATAGGTGATGCAGTTGGAATGCCTGCTCACTGGTATTACAATCCTAACGATATTAAGAGAGGCTACGGAGGCTGGTTGACTGGTTACACTGCTCCAAACAAAAAGCATCCAAGCAGTATCCTAAGTTTATCCTCTGTTGGTGAGTCTTAATAGATCCACATTAAATTTATAAACAACCTCGAAAAATATTATATCATGGTAATATTTATACGTACTTGGATTTAAGGTGGAAGTGGAAGAACTGGATGGTCGACAACTTCAAAACCGGTTATTGGAAATGTGATATTACATGACAAACTTAAATACTGGAAAAGTGGAGACCGATCAATTCATTATCATCAAGGTAAGAAGATGGATTCATTTTATTGACAAGACGCAGTTTCATGTCCAAAGTGAAATATCAGAACGCGTGATTTTTCGATCTGAGTTTGAGTTAATATATGAGTTTGCGTTGGAGATAGAAAATTGTAACGAATGGTAATCCGTCTAAAATTACCAAGCTTCCAGTTTTACATGTAAACGGTAGGACAGTTATTCTTTTGTACTCTTTGTAATTTTTAAAGAGGTCTTTAAGGATCTCGCTTAACATTCTATTTTGTAGGTAACTCAAAACATAGGGTTGTTTATTGTCTCACAAAAATGAGGGTGGATATATGGTAATTGCTTTAAATTGAGTTATGGAACCCACCCTAGCAGAAGTGTGATAAATTGCCATTTATCACACTTTTGAAGTATGACGAATGGCAATCCATCACAAACACAATCTCATTCTTAAACTCAAACTGAGGCGTATAGAATCTACATCAGAACACAGGTTATTACCGCACGTGTACGAAGTACGAGGGAAGGTAATGTTTTCACTTTGTTTGTCCGTCCACGGGGGGGAGGGGAGGGGGGTAACCCAGCCAGGACCAGGACACAGGTACCCCTATCCCCTCCCTGCCCCTGCCTCACCCCCCCTGGACTGGGACAGGGTACCCTCCCTCCACCCTGCCCCCCCCATCCCTGGCAGGAAATGCCACGGACAGGATATGGTGCGGGCGGTACGCCTCTTACGTTTTTACGCAGGAGGACTTTCTTGTTCAAAGTTGATAAATTCATACGCCTGGTTTGTAACACTTGTTTCTTTTCAGGAATGTCTGCTGGTGATAGTACTCTGAATGCACTAACTGCTTTGCAGACAATGAAAATAATGCAGCAAGTCGATGCCAATCTCAAGCTGGATCCAAGAGACCTCAGAGCTCGCGTCATGGAAAATTACGTTAAATTTCTCACTACACCCGGTATCGATTATTATCTGTTGGTTATCAAAACAGAAAGTTTAGATAGGCTTGATTTACTGTACATCTCTAATATATTGCTTAGAATATGATTCGTTAAGAACACCACATAAAACTGGATTTGATTAAATTTGTTACAGGAACACACAATGATACATATGCGGAGTCATTCCACCGGAGTTTCTTTAAGGATTGGAGTGCATTGGAAAATCCTCCTAAATCTGGGGAGGAGATCGTCGCTTTTTGTGAGAAAAGGTGATTGATTTGTTTTGTCAGATATCGATTTACAATTTTAAGTACAAAGTTGTCTGTTACATGGGGCACAAAAAGACTGAAAGTTTTATCTTGGAAAATATTTTTTCCGAAAGTAGGTTTGGAGTAGTTATTGGAAAAATTCTTGTAATAAAGTATTCATGTTGATATTTCATGCAGATGGAACGCATCGGAAAATAAAGCCGGAGACGGACAACTGGTTGTGATAGGGTCGCTGGTTTTAGCAATTCCTTGGATAATCCATTATGCACATTTAACCGAAGAATGCTGCACAGAAAGAACAGTTGAAGCAATCAAACTTACTCATCCCGCCCCTGCTCTTATTCCATACATAAAACTATATGCAAGTGCTTTGTATTCAGTCATCAATGGACGCGATCTTCATCAGGTGTGTAGATCATCCCACCTTGCATTAAAACCCCATGTTAGACGAGTAGCCCTACAATGTGGAAGTGAAAGGCAACCTGAAATTTCTGTAAAATTGAGTCAGTTATTTTATGACGTTCATAAACTGGGGTTATGATTGCCTAGGTTAAAGGACTTGGATTTATGAATTTTGGCTATTATCCACAAGAGAAATACACATGAAATCTGTCTGCTGATCAGGCTTAATAGCCAAAAAGGGTTAATCCGGCTGAGGAAAACAGAAATATTCTCTGACACTTGAAATGTGTGCAGATTGATCGTGACAGTGGTCTTTTGATGTTGCTTTTGCATTTACTTTCGTCCATTATGAATTAGGGCGTGTTAACGTTAATATTACGTGATTTTTACCGCCCCGTTGGTAATATTTTCAATCGTGTGTGTCATTTTGTTCACAAGGAGGGGGAGGATTATCCCATGATACACTGGGAAGCTACAGGAGAAGGCCCACCACCTGGCCCCTGCACATCCCCTTCCCACCGAAAGGACCAGCTGGGAAGGACTTGCTAGGAATGACACCCCCCCCCCCCGCCCCAGGAAGGGGGGCCCACCCCTTCTCTTTGGCAGTCTAGGGTCTGACGGGACAGGGGAGCGGGACGGTGGGCCTCCTACTGGAAGGCTTTCTTGTTATTAGATGTGTTTTATGTGCTACAGGTTGCAATTGAAATATCGGCAGCAAAGAGCCTCGGAGGTGTCAGAAAAAGTGATCTCATTTTGAAATATGTGAAAAAAGCTAACGGGTAAGCGTTAACCGGATTAACTTCCTGTACGGTAGCTTTGGAATAAAATATCAGGCAGTGAAAGTTTCACCAGGTGGCTCGTTGGTGCGAAGGGTACGAAAGGTGCAAAGGGTACGAAAGGTACAAAGGATGTGAAGGCAATCTTTGCACCCTTGTCACCTTCTCACGAGCCTTTGCACCCTTTTCATCAGCCTTTGCACCTTTCTCACCAGCCTTTGCACCTTCTCACCAGCCTTTGCACCTTCTCACCAGCTTTTGCACTCTTCGCACCAGCCTTTGCACCTTCTCACCAGCTTTTGTACCCTTGTTACCAGCCTTCACACACCTTTGACCTTCTGAACAGCCTTTGTAGCAACCTTCGCACCAAAGGGTTCAAAAGGTGAAAAGGGGTGGGAAGGGTGTGAAGGCTGGTGCAAAGGGGTGTGAAGGCTAGTGCAAAGGTGTGAAGGGTGCAAAGGTGATTCTACACTAGGTTTTTGGGTCCCCACCACCTGTGAGCACAAAAAGTTTGATTGCAACATATAATGGTCAGGTGTCCCCACCACATGCACGTAGAACCACCACCCCATGTACATTCACAGAATGGCAAATGGCATTCGTAGGTCCCCACCAGGGGCCCAAAGTTTTGTGACAAAAAGACCAAACTAACCACTAAGGCTACGAGCCGAGCCACCAACAGTGGAAAGTATCTGTTAATCAAACATGGCTTTGTTGATTATAGAGCAGTCTTTTTCCCCCAAATTACAGGTATACAGAAGATTCAGATTCTAGATTAGAGATCTTCCAGGATGGCGTGTCATCATTAGGTTCAGCATGCTACATTGAAGGCGCATTGTCGTCACTGCTTCTACTTTCCATAGGTTTTCATAACGATTTTACGAGGGGAGTTTTAACAAATGCGAACTGTGGAGGTAAAAGAACAAAATATCTTCTGACAATATGACTCTGATACGACCGATTTTTGTAGGGAAACAAGGCATTTTACTTAGTTTTAGTGTGTTGCATTTTTAGGTGAGAATGCTCACAGAGGTGCTGCTCTTGGTGCATTGTTGGCAGCTAATACAATAAACATAGGAAGTAGTGTGCCTCAAACATGGAAAGACGGACTTCATTCAGCTAAACCAGAACTAGAAGTTATAGTACAGCAAAAACTGTGATATCACTGATGCTTTACCCAAGGAAAGTCAAAGCATTAAAAGGTTTTCAAGAGTAAATTAAGTTACCATCTGTGAAATGAAATCGGTCGACTTCAATAATTTTGGATATACTTATGGATAGCTATGAACAATTCTTGTTTTTCAATGTTGGGCGAACGAGTGAAATTAAGCTATAATGGAGCTTTAAAGATCAGCTGCCCAGTTGTAGGACTTCTTTTGTTTTGTCTTCAGGGATGGTGTACATTCTCTTTGTTAAGTTTCAAAATAAACGGTACAAAAAGTTGAATCAAATTTTATTTTTGTTCTTCATTTCAAAATCAGTTTTATTAAAAAGTAAATTTACAGTATAATTCATTCCTATTGTACAAAGCATACAAATTATGAACCCAAGCATTCAGTACTGACTATGAAAAAGGTATTACTTCTTACAGAAGTAAAGGACCTCTATGACTACAAAATTCATTTATACGCTGTGGAAACTAAATTGAAAGATTACAGTTCTCCTTCACTCTACACCTAGCACGTAATGCACAATTATGATGAATCTTTGGTACAAAGCACACGTACTGTCAATTACTATCTGCAACAGGAGTTTAGGTTGTGGAATGTCGTACCTCATTGACAAAGTATTACGCCTAACGTATTTGATATAAAAAAGTACGTGGTCGGCTGGCCTAAATTTCCTACCAAGTGTCGTGATATAAAATGTATAGCAATAGCAGAATACTTTGAAATGGAAATTTTCTGCGACAGGTCCGAGGAAAATGCGACAAACGTTACGTCTTTAACGAAAATATTATGCAACAATTGCACAATATGTAGCACATTACTTACGAATGTAAGATTCACAATAATCTACTGACAAAACAGTAAATGTTCGTATCTTTTACAAAAGTTGTTGACCTTATAGGCGATCTAAACATGCAGTGAGCTAACGCATGTACACGTGGCACCGAAAGTATTTCACACCGATTTGTCTATGTAAGTGATTGTCAGTAGTTTTACAAAAAAAAAAAAAAAAAAGGCCTACACACATTCAGTACAAATACATTTTTCGTAATTCACTTAAACTTCCTTCGTCATAACTAGAATTCGGTTGAAGGTACATTCACACCAAGCGTCTGCGATTCCGTTGTGATACTTTTTGATCTTTCTTTGTTGCTTAATGTGAACCGCTATAGTAGTATAGTATTGAATTTGCTAACTATGTCGCAAATGCAGATGCAGACGTTTGGCGCAAATACATCCGAATTGTTGGAAGCATATACCAGTAACAGAGCACAGAAATGTACAAGCAATATGCGGTCTCTAAACAGCTTTTAAACTGTAACAACTACCTCAATTTTAATACTCCAAAAAACATGATGTGAATGATAAGACGATGTCAAAAGTTCCAAGTATTCATGTACCGTTCATCTTTTTTGAAGATTCACACAGGTCTCGTATCCACTTTTTACATTGTCACAATGCTGAAGTTCATTAATTATCTGTGAGAATGGGAATTACTGGATATTATTATGTCTGTATTCGTTCATTGGAATGGAATACAAATTAGAATGGCACTTGTCGCTGCTACTTTTTTGTAAACGTGTGTGGCCGTTATTTCCCTACACGAAAAAATACTTAACAAAAACGCTTTAATTAATAAAGCCATAAGACTACACAAAAAGAGAAGCGCAGTATATACCTCTTCAACATGAAAACATTGCAATCTTCCGCATTTCGGGATTTGATAGCTGGAAAAACACTCTTAAAAGGTTCTAAAGAAGGTTGTAAAGTTAGTCGCTTTGTAAAGTAGGTCATTATGACCTGAGTAATGTTCACTTTATTCTATGTATCAACCTGATTAACATTTAAGAAATCCACTTTCAAAGTCTTCAAGGAAAGCTGTAAAACTATTTACGAACTTTTTCATCGTGGATTTCAATTTTAAATTTCTTTTGTGATTGTAACTTATTTTTATTTTTATGTAAATATTTACTACATATGACATAGCAACTTTTAATTTGTTTCTTCATGGTCTATTTAAAAAAGAGAACGATAACTTGCATATATTGCGTTTTCAATGTTTTGTCACACATTCAGACCCCAGTGTGACTGTTTGCTTTCCTTCTGTCCCAGTTCCACATACTACTTACATATTAATTTTTACCGAAATATGAAATCAGTCATACTGAAAATAAAATTTAAAAGACTTCTTATCACTCAAAACCTGTAGCTTTTCTGATTTCCCTGTGGTGTGGTTAATTCAGTGCGACTGATAGAAAAATTGTGAAACACCACATAGTTCCTGAAAACTTGTAGGAAATGAAACTACAATTCCGATAGTTTCCAATAATGAGTGTCACCACCGACTATAAATACACGAACACTGCATGAACATGAGAAAATGAGGATGATGATATCAGCTTTTTTTTTTACAATATCTAATTTCACAACAGCAACACTGACTATCATATACCCTCGTCAGGGGGATCTGATGGAGTAACAAATGCCTTAATTAAATAGAGTTTTTCCTTTTCTTTCGGGTTCCTGTATATAGGGTGTCTCTTGTAATGTTCTACTAAGTCATCCATGGTATCAAAAGTCTGTTGTCCAATACATAAAGTGCCATTTTCCACATGAACTCTAAAATGTTTGTTCCGTGGTGTAGCCTTCAGTGTAACTGTATAATCTCCCACCTGAAAAGTTAAAATAACTTTCCACCTTAATCCACGATGTTACATGTATCAAGTGAATTTAAGAATACAGTAGGGTGTGTCGTTCAAGTGCATATCGATTTTTTGCTCAGATAAAGGGAAGGTTTAACGTCTAATTTAAGAACGAATCCTATTTGAAGTACGCATCTGTTTCTTGTCATAAAGATTTAGAAAAATAAACAAGAATGCTTGGAAGCATTGTGTCGCACCGCACTTGAGTTTTTTGATGATGGCCTGAGCACATTTATGGAATTTCTGAAATCTGATGAAAATTTTTGAAATTTCAAAAGTGGGCACCAAGAACCAATCCAGGCAACAACTGTGCTAACGCACAGGTACCATAGTGACCAGATATGTCTCGTTGAGGGGGCGCGACTAAAAACTTAAAGGAAACTGCAGGCTAAATTGTCTCTAGCTTTGTTAATACTTGCAGTGGCGGATTTGGGATTTGTTGCATTGGGTACCAACCTGTGTGGCCTATTTTTGCTAAAATTTACCAAAAAAAAAAAAACAAAAACAAAAAAAAAAACATAATAAAAACATTTTTCTTCGTACTAAGTCGGTAACTAGGGGACTGACCAGGTCTCAACACAGAACAGATAACAACGAGAGAAAATTGTGCTGGCAAGTTCACTCCGTGAAAATTCGCCCTTAATGTAAAACTAGAACACAACTTCAGTAACGAAGATAAGTATTCAAGGTTTGCAATTTGTGTCAGACGTTCAGCAAATCAAGGGACCAAATAAATATAAAAGGAGAATAAAAATCTTGTACTCACGTTGCTTTCACTATCTCGTATGAGGAAGGCGCCATCTGATCCACATGTATTCAACATATGTTCGCACTCTGCTCTAGTAATATTGCCGAAGTACCATTCTTTGTCAGCGAATGGCCCCGAGACATTTAAACGTGTCTTTATCACACCACTACTTGTACCTCCAGAGGGTGTCCGACTACTAGCACCTTGAGATTGGCCACTGAGGGAGCTGTTAGATTGTGATTCTGGTGTTGTTTGCTGAAACCCAGAATCCGTACTTAAAGTTTGCACGTAGTTTCTAGGCACTAAACCTATTTCACCTTTCTGGTTTCTGGCCTTCCACCAGTCTGGGTCTATAGGAGGCTTTTCTACAATTTCCAGCGTTTCATCCTTTTCAAAACTGAGTTCTTCACTATTGCTACTAACATATGGATACAATGTGACAACGGTTTCTACACATACATTATGGCACTTTGTGGTTGAAAGATCCCCAGAACTTGCTGGTGGGTTTGCATAAGTTCGTTGATCTGGGTCTTCCATATCGACATAGTTCGATGGAAACCAACCAATTTCATTGTTTTCTTTCCTGCCTTTCCACCATCCATCAGAAGACTTCTCAAGCACCATTATGCGCTCACCTTTCTCCAACGATATTTCATCTGCCTGTTGCGCCTGGTAAGCATATTTAGCTATTCGTGGTATTGCATCACAAGTCTGATCAGTGAAACATCCAGCTTCACCACCGGTCCCATTTTTAACAGCACCATGAGCAGAAGAGGCTAATGCTAGTTTCGTATCACTACCTTTTCGCCGACCAAGAGTATTTTTTAAGCTGGTCAGAATAGATGGTTTAGCCTTCTTGACGAAATTAGAAGGCACAAATCCTGACTGTTGCTGGGAGTTCTGTACTTTCCACCAGTGCTTCGAGTCATCCAATAGCAATAATCTTTCATTTTTCTTGATGTCCAATTCCTGACTATCTTGGGCTTGATAGTCGTACTTGGCAATTACATACACTTCTTCCCCCATCTTAATTCTTAATTGGCATTCTGCAAAAAAAAAAAAATACACATCAGCAGTAATAAATTATACGCAACAAACTGTTGTAGATCAGATCTACCAGTTTGCAACCTTTGACTCATCATGACAGATCAACATGTCAAACGTGCTATAGTATAAACTTTTTTTTCTCCATGTTTTCTATTTATTGATATTTTTACATTACTTCTACAAATCGTGCATGCTGCTATGTGAATATTAACAAAATACATATAACTCTATCCAAAAGACTTCCTTCAATCCAGAATTAATACTTTTTGGCTTCAATTTCTTTTGAAACTTGAAATATTTACATGTATTTTGAAAAACATTATCACATTGCTTTTGGCTAATTTACGGCACAGTAATGTCTCAATATATTATTGAACAGGAATTATTGTAATGATTCTTCTTTTAGACTAAACTTACCTTTGAACCATACTTATACTGGTCTATTTGTCAAAACCCAATTCATGTCTATATGGTGTGTCATTATCTTGTCGGCCATATTGACCTTTTATCAACAGACGGAACTATTTTCCAAGCGACCTAATTTCTCATAACAGAATGGGTTCATTGTAAGACGAACATTTCATAATAAAATTACTTATAAATAAGTAAATTTAGTAGTAATTGTCGTGACAACTATCTATTTTAAAAATATCATGGCCTAAATGAAGAACTATTTATGACGTAATGCAAATCCGGCAAAGCACACCCCAGTAATAAATTTGCAAAGAATCATGTCTCTCACTCAGCAGTAGAACAGTCAGCCTGTGGCGGGTGTGCTGGAAAGAGAGTTGGTTAGCTGCTAAAGTTGCACATGTAACATACTATTGTCCAGTATCTGAAATTTTTACAAATATCAGACATTATTCACAGATGTTAGAAAATATGTCTGTGTATAAAGTTACCATTGATCCAGAAAGGATTTCTTTTTCTTCATCTTCTAGATTGTCTGTATCATATATCCCAGGCAGGTCACCATGTGTATCCGTAACGAGTACGAGGACGAGTTTACCCTATTCCCATACAATTTCTTAGGAGTGAAATAAACGACATCTCTGTCTCGAGTCTAGAGTTCATCTTGCCATATTGAGTTTAGAGTCTCCAATTT
>JBCAUG010017179.1:0-10855 GCA_038406175.1 Haplosyllis leylae
ACACATATTACAATTCAGTATTTCATAAAACTTGGTATTTGATATCACTATAACTTATTCATATTACCATAACTTAGGGCAGGTGCGACACAATGCTGTTAGGCATTCTTGTTTAAAAATTTTGGAGGACACATGTCCTTTTTGGTACTGTTTTTTAGTAGAGCACTTTGGTACTGTGTATTTTAATATTTTATTTTAAAATGTTTTAAATGTTATGTTTCTTGAATTGAAGGGATTTTACTGAACCTGGCGGCAACTGAATCAAACGTGACGACCATCAATGTTGGAAGTGAACTGCATGATAACGACAGAAGCACTAAAGTAACAACTGAGATGGTTACAGAAACGTGGAACAATGGCGATGGTGGGGAAGAATTTGCTGAACTAACGACTTCTGTGGATAAAGAACAAGCTACCACAGAATCAAATCCAAACAATACCTCATTTGTGTCATTGGAATTCACCAGTGAGCGGAGTTTAGAGTTTACAACGGATTTCAAAACTGAAGAAAACATCGAGAACACTACTGATTTTAAAACATATTTTACAACTGATATCAAGACTCAAGTCCTATCTGAAATTACTTCTGAAGCCACCACTGAATTTAAGAAATATTTTACAAGTCAAAAAACAACTGAATTCACATCATGGTTCACTAGTGAATTTACTAGTGAAGAAACAACTTCTTCAACAACCGAATTCACATCGGAGTACACAAGTGAATTTACTAGTGAAGAAACAACTGAAATATCCACAGCTTCAACTACTGAATTCACATCAGAGTACACAAGTGAATTTACTAGTGAAGAAACAACAGAAATATCCACAGCTTCAACCACCGATTTCACATCAGAGTTCGCAAGTGAATTTACTAGTGAAGAAACAACTGAAATATCCAAAGCTTCAACAACCGAATTCACATCAGACTTCCCAAGTGAATTTACTAGTGAAGAAACAACTGAAATATCCACAGCTTCAACAACTGAATTCACATCAGAGTTCACAAGTGAGTTAACTAGTGAAGAAATAACTGAAATATCCACAGCTTCAACTACTGACTTCACATCAGAGTTCACAAGTGAACTTACTAGTGAAGAAACAACTGAAATATCCACAGCTTCAAAAACTGAATTCACATCAGAGTTCACAAGTGAACTTACTAGTGAAGAAACAACTGAAATATCCACAGTTTCAAAAACTGAATTCACATCAGAGTTCCCAAGTGAATTTACAAGTGAAGAAACAACTGAAATATCCACAGCTTCAACAACTGAATTCACATCAGAGTTCCCAGGTGAATTTACTAGTGAAAAAACAACTGAAATATCCACAGCTTCAACAACCGAATTTACATTAGAGTTCACAAGTGAATTGACCAATATTAAAGAAACAACTGAAGTTCAATCGGATTTAACATCAGAAGTCACAAGTGAATTTACATCTGATTTCACGAGTAGTGGTTTCACAAGTGAAGGCATTGGTAGTCTAACTGACTTGACAACAGAACAAACTGGTGAACCCGACCCAGTATTTAAAGCGGAAACCACAAGTCAATTTCAAACTGACTTCACAACCGAGCTTCAAACTGATGGTTCCACTGGAGATATAACAACAAAAGTTTCCACAGATTTTTCTGAAATATTATCCACCGAAATATCAACAAAATTTCTCACGGATTTGACAGGGGATACCCACTCAAAATTAGATTCTAATGATTCTACAATAAATTTTACAACAGACCTTTCAGTTTATGTTACAACGGAAGACACTACAGACTTTACAACAGCATTAGGAACTCCTGGACCTGCCGAAGATTCCACGAAAACAACAACCGAATCGACAACATTTCTTACAAGTCAATTACTAAAGGAAGAAAAAGCTGACGTCACTACAGATTTAATCACTGAAAGAATTACCGAATCTTCCTCCCGACCAACGAATGAGAATCTAACTCAAATTACATCTGAAGTTAATGAAGTAACAACTGAGATTACAGGTGAACTTACATCTAAACTTCATGAAACAACTACCCAAGTGACAATTGAACTCACATCTGAGGTCAATGAAGTGACAACGGAGATTCCAATTGAATTCACATATGAAGTCAACAAAACAGCAACTGCAATTCCAATTGAACTCACACCTGCAGTTGATGAAGGAACAACTGATATTCCAGGTGAATTTAAAAATGAAGGTACTGGAGCACTGATGAAAATAACAACTGACATAGCAAATGAATTGACATCTGAAGTAAATGAAATAACAGTAGAGGCTGTAACTGAGACTCCATGTAAACTTACATCTGCAGTGAATGAAATTATAATACAAAGAACAACTGAGAATTTAAGTGAATTTACATCTGAGGTCAAGGAGGTAACAATGGAAGCAACTACTGAGATTCCAAATGAACTTCTATCTGAAGTCAAGGAAGGAGGAACAACTGAGATTCCAGGTGAAAATACATCTGAAAGTAATGGTGCAACAATGGAGATAATAACTGAGATTCCAATTGAATTTACATCTGAAGTCAATGAAACAGCAACTGCAATTCCAATTGAACTCACATCTGAAGTCAATGGAGCAGCAACTGATATTCCAATTGAATTCACACTTGAAGTCAATGGAGCAGCAACTGATATTCCAATTAAATTCACATCTGAACTCAATGGAGCAGCAACTGAGATACTAATTGAGCTCACATCTGAAGTCAGCAAGGTAACAATGGAAGCAACTACTGACAGTCCAAACAAAATTCCACCTAAAGATAAGGAAGGAACAACTCAAATTACAGGTGAAAATACATCTGAAACTAATGATGCAACAATGGAAATAATAACTGAGATTCCAATTGACCTTACATCAGAAATGAATGAAACAATAGAAGAGCTAACAACTCAGATTCCAATTGAACTCACATCTGAAGTAAATGAATCAGCAACTGAGATTCCAATTGAATTCACATCTGAAGGTAATGAAGGAGCCCTAGAAAGAACAACTAATCTGTCAGTTGGAACGTCATTTGAATCTGTAGCAGTGGAACAAATGACAGGAGAGGCCCCACACATTACAACTGAAAATACATTGGATTTGACATCAGAATCACTAATTGATGAAATATCGAAACTAGATTCTGATTTCACAGTGCAGGCTAGGATTTTGCAGGAATCAACTGAACTATTTCCAAATATAATTTCAAAAGAAATGGAAAAGACTTCCCGACTAGAATTAGACCTCGCAACGCATTTAACCGAGGACGAAATAGAAGCAATAACTAAAACGCCACTGGAATTAACCTCAACTTCGTTAATAACTGACCTGATTATGGAGTTGACATCTGGACTTGTGACGATAGAAAAAATTAATCACTCAACAAAAGAAATAACCGACCTTCCATTGAACACAACATCGAAGCCATCAGAATCAACAACTGACACCTTGGTGGAGGCCCATTCAAAATCGGCAACAAGTGATAATCCACCTACGGATTCGGGTATTGATCAGGAAGAGAGATGGAACACTGATTTTTCAGATAATCTAATTAACAATATAACTGCAGAGACGACTGTTAATCCAGAGAACACTGCAAATACACAATACAAAGAACGCACTGATCATCCAGAGAATTCAACAGTCACAGGTTTTTCAGAAAGCTTAAGCAATCCGGTCAAAGGTTGGTCAACTGAACCGGAGAACAGAACCTCTCATCTTACTGATGATTCAGTGAACACTACACATCCCACAGATTTTGGAGGCGTCAAAGATGGGGATCATAATGATTCAACCGAAATCGTTTCTGCTGTTCACGATGTTGTGACAACACAAGCAACTGCAACAGACATCGAAGTGAGTCTTTATAACTACTCATCTGGAAGTCCAAACCCGACCATCCAACCAAATTTTAATCATTCAAATTCTGTTGATTTGAACACCATCCGCAGTTACGATAAGGTCAGCACTACCAGGGAAGAAGGCACTCATGGTGATAATACTTCAAGTGACACCAATCTGCCTGGCAATACAGCATTGTCTGACCCCATTACACATCCAAGCACTGACCAAAGAAATTATGAAGGTAATACTCTCGAAGATACTAGGGAAACATCAGAAAAAATTTCAACATTGGTCAGTTCTGATGATGAAAACGAAATCTTAATAGGTGATTTAACAACAGAAGCTGTGACGATAGACACAGGAATGCTAACAACAGAAACTAAGAAACTTTTATCAGAATCATTAACCGATTCTTTTGTAAGTGAAACCGCTACCACAGCACCAACTAACAAGATGACGGAAATGACTAAATTCATAACGAAAGTCGGTGTGATGGAAACAAGCTCCGGAAAGCAAAGAATTCAAGAAACTGCAACTAAACAAATAGGTTCAACTGAAATCAATACGTCAATATTTTCTGTGAACACAACTCAAGTCTCAGTTGCTTCAGATAATGAGGAAATTAGCTCAATTAGCACAATTTCCACAATTAATGTCGACGACCTCATTTCTAAGACAACAGAACCTACAGTGGACAGTAATTTAGTAATCACAGAAACTACTCCAGATGACGAAGATGGCATACCCCTGTCAACAAGGGTTAACATCAATAAGATGTTCACTGAAACCATTTCACTGACATTCCATCAGACTTCCACTATATCCTCAAGGGGCCATGAGAACACAAGGATAACTACGATTACCAAAAATGATAATGTTGAAACCATCACGCCAGGTGATGTTGATACTTTGAGTCCAGATGACGTTACATCTGTTAGTTCAAGCGATGTTGATACTCTCACACCAAACAGTATTGAGACTGCCACTTTAAATGATGTAGAAATTACCACACAAAATGATATCAAACCTACCACCACTAACAATGATGAAAATGTCACTCCTCATAATACTGAAACTATCAGTACAAACAATTTTAATACTGTTACTCCATATGATGTCGAATCTGTCACCTTAAATGATGTTGAAACCTACAGGCCAAATGATGCTTCTACTGTAATCCAAAAAGGTGTTACAACTGTCACTCCCCGTGATGGTGAGACTGTCACCCCAGACAATACTGAAATTGTCACAACTAACAGTGATGCCCCAAATGATTTTAGTCAAAACAATATTGATGATGTTGATGCTGAAACATTCACCCCAAATTATGACGTTGATTTTTCTTATGCTGCATCTGTAACCCCGGATGACACTGCCACTTTGACTCTACATGATGTCACCCAAAAGGATGTTGTAACTGCTACTCCAAAAGATAATGATACTGAAACTTTCACTTCAAATGACCTTGCATCTGTTACTCCAGACGATATCGATGTTGAAGCCACAACTGTGCACGGCAAAGATAATGTGACAATTGCTGAAGAGTCCACATTTCAACAAGATGGTGCATCATATTCTTCTGCAGGAACACCAACGACGCAAAGTAAAACACCAATCTCAAACATTGATCAAAACATAACTGTGTCTCCTGTGTCTATTGGCAATGGAAATGGAGAACATACCACTCAGGAAGCAATTTCAAATCCTTCTCTTGTCCCTTCAGAGGAAATAGGTGTCGAGGTATCATCTTCCACTTTCGGTGCAAACACGACATCAGCAACTGAACAAAATGATAATATTTCTGCTGATATGTCTGTTTCATCGACTGTTACTGTTGATAATCAAAATGTAACAGCAGATGCAAATACTGTGGATTATACATTGGATAGAATATCAAAACATATCTACCATGAAAATACAACAATGGCTACAGGGCTATTTAATGAATCAATGGAAAGTGCAACAAAAGCACCTGATATTGAAAATATGACTTCATCAAATACAACTACCAATGTCATTTCCACAGCTGACACTTCAACATCGGACATTAGAAACAACGCAAACTTTTTAACAGAAAGAGTGGCAACCAATACCTTTTCTTCAGTGTTAGATACCACAGATGACACCTCCACAATGACATCCAATCTCGAGACTGATTCTGAAACATCTGCAAACATTTCTGAAAGTATCTCAACTTCCACTTTATCCAAAGTTCAAGCCAATACTCATGGTAGCGCTACTGAATTTTCTACTCCCAAAGGTTTGCTGGAACTACTTTCTAAGAAGTCGTCGACAGTCTCTGAATCTTTAACATCTACTGGGTCCAATGCAGCTACTTTATCTGACGCCCAATCTGACAATACTTCTGGCAATCAAATAAATCAAACAACTATGGATTTTATATCAGACCTTCCAACATCAGGTGAGAATATCACCATTTATCCAACTGCCAAACCTAATAATACACTGGATAACAGATCTCCTGAGGTTCAGAGGACATCATCTGCCACCACGGAAACGGCCACAGTGACATCTGTATTCACTTCAGAGAGAACATCAGTTCCACCAAGAAATTTTACATCTTTGAATTACACTTCTCAAGAGTCTCCTCAGTTTGATAGAGTTATGACAGTGTCAACTTCTGTTGTTGGTGCAGACGGTTTATCTATTGAAACATCAACAGGAATGGCAGATGTTGACACTAGTGAGATCGTAAACTCAGAAAACTCTATTACAACAACAGTCAATAACAAAAGCGATTTCACTAGAGAACGTTATTTTTCTGTGTCAACGCAGACAACAGACCCAGTTACGATCGAAGCACTGACTCAAGATCTTGCAACACCCAAGCAAGCAGGAACTTTAGTGACAAGAACAGACACACAGACCGCTGGTGAAATATCCACACAGACGACAATTACAAAAGAGGTAGAAACATCAAAGTTGACAACAGATGAAATGAAGAAGATTTCTTTTCAAATGACCACTAATTTATTAATGGATGAAACAACACAAGAGATTGTTGAAGTGCAAGAAACAGAAAGAACAGAAGCAATAACAAGTCAGGCAGGTGCGAGCATATCAGAACTGTCCTCTTCATAAAATCAAGATGCAAAAAATTTGAACGCAAAAAGTCATGATGAAATGTTTGAGAATGTAACTATTGAACAACACTTAAATATAAGCGCTTACTTATTGAAACAGCAAAACAATTAGTTCGAAAATCCATCTCTGCTTTTCTGGTGAAATACTCTAATCTCAATATGTCTTTTGACCTTTCTTCATTTAGGAACAACCGAAATGACCACAGAGGGTAAGAAACAAATACTATTTTTACTATGAATCAGATACCTAAAAGGACCTTTGGAATTGCAAACATACTTGCAGAAGGATTCTGATAACATCTATAGTATTGGTGAAAAACATCAATTTTAAGTGCTTTGATCTCATGGTGAAACGTAGTGTGCACATTATCATGATAGTGTTTGGAAGACATTTCCAGTTATATTTTTCTGCAATTGTATTATGCAATACTCATTGACAAGGAAGTTTACAAAATATTTTCCAAATAAAAAATAATAAGTAAGCTGTCTGGCTTATGGCAAAGCTGTCATTGACACCAATCGGAAAAACTATGACATTTGAGGCTGTAGTTTTTTACCAAATCTCACAAAATCCTCGAGAATAATGTCATTCGACTTTTCCTATATTTCGTATTTTTCTGCCAAATCATGGCAGAATCCTGTCAGCATTGACATACAATGGGTCGCAACCATTGAATGTCAATGCTGGCAGAATTCTGTCAGGATTTGGCAGAAAATTACTAAATATAGGAAAACTCGATTAACATCATTTACAAAATTAAATCACAAAGAAATGTACTATATTTATGACATTATTAATCACCAAGTCTTGTCAAATCTTGTTCAAGGACATTTCCATTACATAAGAAAAGCCATTCAAGAACAATCTTGCCAAAAATGCTGTCCTGGTCGTCACTGTCTCGGTTTTCCATTTGTTTCAGTTTCATACTACACATCACATACAGTAAGGTCAGTCAACCTGGTGTATACACCAGAACTTGGTGATAAGACAAGCACCAAATATATTACAACGGCAAGAGATTTTGTCAACTCGGTAGGTTACGCATGATGAACCAGTCAATCAACAAAAAAACTAAATGTCCATGTAAAAGTCGCAGTTATCTGTTTTAAATATTAAAGGCTCATTCACATTGTACGTTTTTTGCTGATGGCGGCTGTGATTTGTTTTTGCTTATAATGGGCTAGATGGCAGTTGGTGATGTTGTCACAGTCACATAGTGTGAACACTACCATTCATTCCTGTACAGCCATTTCTTGCGATAAGGAGAATCGCAGTCGCAATCAGAAAAAATCGTACAGTGTGAATGAGCCCTAAGATAGCGCAGCTAATTATTTCTGAAATTATGAAATCTTACTGTAACCTAATTTTGGAAAAAAATTCTAAGAAATTCAACATGCACTCTTTTCTACACCTCTGCAAAATGCTAATTCGATGTTACTCATTAACTTACTAAATTTGTTGTACTTGTTATTCTGCTAGCAACACTGACTTTGTTCTTTTAGGTAGAACCAATTTTCAAACAAAAGTTCTCAAATTTCCAGTTCTGTCAAGTAACCAGTTTTGAGTAAGTTCAGATCATTACTAGCTTTTGGGGTAATTTGCCTTGTAAATCATCAGTAAATGAGACTCATTGTCTCATGGAATGTTCTGATTTTAATGAATGAAGTGTTAACTGATGGACCAGTTAACTGGCCTTGCATCAGTAGCGTAACCATTAATGTATCCAGTAATGAGCTAGATCTAAATTGTTAAAGATTCATTTACTTTCATCATGCAAAGTTTAACATTCCAGACTTGTTGTCAGCAGACTGTACAAAAGTGTTGCTGAAAGGTTTTGAACAAATGTCTTCCTCAGCATAAAAAAATTTATGGAAAACATGAGAATAGTGTTTTATTGTTTAAGAAGTGGCAGTGTAGTGATCAACTATGTAGTAGCTGCTTCTGGTTTCCCCATCACAACATCTGAAATTGAATCAACTATAGAAAATAGTCTGGACAATAGTTGTCAGCTGAATAATGACAGTTCTAGTACCACATTCCAACTGGCAGAGAACTGCACCTATGGTGAGTGAGTTGATTGTATTATTCTCAGTTTCAAAGTTTCGGATTTGTTTGCTGTTCGAGATATCATTTTACGCTTAAATTAATCAAATGTTACATTCTGTATCTCTTTAAGTATTCCTTGTTGTTGTCTTGATTTTATTTAGCCCAAGAACCAGTGCAGCTGAGGTAGCTGCTGAATTTTAACATTTCCTTTTTAGGCAGTAACATTCAACAATTTGGCACTGAAACTCTGAAATGCAGTACAAATTATACACATTTTGATGTTTCGCGTTCTTTACAATTTCTGCAGATAACATCGTTGAAGACTCGCCTTCTACCAGTTCTACCAGCGACCAAAAGAACAGCTTTACTTTTACAATGAATTCGCGTTCAATTGAAACCACAGAACAAACTACACTTCGAAAGAGCACTGTGCAGTGGGATAATTCTGGAAGAACAACAACAAATGATGATCGTATCACTGATTTCACAAAGACAGATGAAACTACTACTTCTACTATTTCTACTACTATTTCTCCCAGTCAGACTACAGATCTGAATTACCCTTCCAGAAGTTTAGAAATAAGCACTTCCAGTGATTATGTGGAAAGTATGACCAATTTAAGCACAATAGATAATACAGCCAATCCGGATTTTAGCACAACTACAGATAATTCAGTGATTCCAAGCAATAGTACAGATGCAAAAACTACAGTGAATGTCTCAAATACTGCAACAACAGGTGAAACAACCTATCCCCTTACAACAACATCAATATTGCTCAACACTTTACGAAAAATTTATGAAACCAGTCAGACTAACACTGACATTAATGCGGACCGGAACACTGTAACCGAACCACACAAGGAATATGACGCTCATACAACGATGCGTTTCATGGATACCACCACTTCCGTTCCAGATACTTCACATCTCACAACCAACGCCGGCAATCACAATGGAAGCTATTCTTCGTCCAATCAAAATCATGGTGCAAATAGAGTAACAGAATATGAGAAATGGTTCAATGAAACAACCACGGAAAGTATGTTTGATCAGACCAGTTTGTACGGCAATGCGACCGGAAGTGAAACCGGAAATGTGACCATTGCGGAAGTCTCTGAAGGAATGCTAAATACGTCGGAAACTACAGATGATCCAAGTGTGCCTATTACAGAAAATGTTACCACTTTCAACACAGATGTTCTTTCCGGTCAAGGAGTTGATGGTAAGTCACAATTCCCAGTGTATTTTTCGTCGACGATAAATCTGACCTCACTTTTATTACCGACCGCGTACGTAGTACGAGAGGAGGTAATGTTTTCACAGGTGTCTGTCCGTCCACAGGGCGGGGGTACCCAGTCCAGCCAGGGGTACCCAGTCCAGCTGGGAGAGGGGGCAGGGGGGTACCCTGTCCAGCTGGAGGTACCCAGTCCAGCTTGAGGGGCAGGGGTACCCAGTCCAGCCAGGGGGGTACCCAGTCCAGCTGGGGGGGACAGGGGGTACCCAGTCCAGGGGGAGTACCCAGTCCAGCTGTAGGGCAGGGGCTACCCTGTCCAGCTGGGGGGTGGGTGGGTACCCAGTCCAGCTGGGGGTCCCCTCCCCCAGAATTTTTTTTTTTTAATTTTTATTTTAAAATTTTTTTCTGAATTTTTTTGTTTTTTGTTTTAAATTTTTTTTGAAATTTTTTTTTTGAATTTTCTTTTTATCCCCTGGGATAGGTTTGCTACGCCGCGGTTGGTATTCCTCTTGCGTTCACGCAGGAGGACTTTCTTGTCTGAAAAATGTAATGGAAACGTATGAAATTGCAAGTGTAAACAAGGTACTAGTAGTAGGCAGCACACTTTTGCATTAAATTGCACTGGAATTGAGTTTG
>JBCAUG010017190.1:0-10855 GCA_038406175.1 Haplosyllis leylae
TGCCTGGCATTAACATAATTTATGATTATGACTTGAAATAACATAAGGTGGCATTACACACAGTGCAATAATGCATGAAAATTCAAATTCCAAAATTAACATTGAGTTAATAGACGGATTTCCTCTTCTGTCTTACATATCATTTAACTTATTTAAAAAATTGTAGTCACTATTGTGGTAAATTTGAATGATTTATATTAGGGTACAATAGGTGTTAGGAATTTTTTTAGTGAAGTATGACTGTGGAGTGGAAGGGGTCTGTAGGTCATGGTATGTGATTTGATTATGTCAAGTGTTGGTTGAGTGAGGTAATTCAATGAGTGTGAATGCTTTTGGTGAAGTTCATTGAGTAGAAACTATTGAGAAGGTATATAAAGGGTAGGATTGCTTTGCACACCAAGTTCATACTAAAGGCTCATTTATCATTGCATGTGTGTTAGTAACTGTGGGTTGTTTGTTTGGATTTCTATTGCATTATGGAGACTTTTTCTTTGGAAGATGATGATTATGGGGACATATTCATTACTCATGAGAGTAGTAATGATCAAAATGATGGTGTATGTGGCGAAATTTTGGGAAATCCAACGGACTTTAGGAGGCCTTTAGTTAGCATTGTGTGGTCTGGGTCTAGTTCTGGATCGGATTTGCAACCTCAATATGAAGACATTTCGGATGAAGATTTTGACATACCATCATCGCAGATTAATAGGTGTGTATTATTTTCAATTCATGTGTAATTTGTGTGTTATTTACAAAAGCTATTAGGCAATTAGCAATGGATTAAGACATAGGGTACAATTTTGCAGTGAGAAGCTTGATGCTGGTGAAGAGACTAGGTCTAAGATGAACATAGTTGGTCGTGGTATTGGTCGAGTTTTTGGGTGAGTTTTTTAATTGAATTATTGTTTCTTTTTTAATGAACTTAGCATTGTGAAATTAAGTCAGATGCAGGTCTAATATGTGGCATACTGTTAAGTGGAGGTTTTTTAATTATTGAAGGTTGAACTCAACACAAAAACTTGGTTTGAAGTCACGATTTGGGGACAACAAAAACTGTGAGTAAGCAAAAATTTTCATTTACGAGTGAGGATAGGATTGTGAAACTGCAGCAAATTCAACTCAAGAAAAACACAGAATCTAAGTGTAATTGCTCTGTCAGTGCCTATGTTGAGTGGAGAAATGAAAGACTGAGAACATTCAATTATGACTACCCTATTTATGAGGCAGATCTTGAAAATTTAGGGAATTTGAAGAAGGAAAACCTTCAGTATGCATTGTGTAGATTCATACCAGAAGTAACCAAAAGTTGCGGGAAGGGACCCTATCCAGGGAAAACCTTATATCAGTTAGTGGTTGCCATTCAAAAATTTCTTTGGGTGAACAAAATTAAGTGGGACCTAATTAAAGGAAAGGATTTTTGTGAAGTTAAAACTGTCCTCGACAATGTAATGAAGGAGAGAACCCTAGCCAATATTGGAGTTGTAAAGAAACAGGCCCAGGTTATAACATACGAGTTCGAAGAGAAAATGTGGTCTGAGGGTGTACTTGGGGAAGATAATCCTGATGTTCTCAGACAGACAGTGCTGTATTTGTTGGATATCAATTGTTTCCTTAGAGCAGTCACTGAGCATTATTGTTTGAGAAGAGATATACCAGACAAGCCATCACAAATTTCATTTGAAAAGAATGAATTTGGTGATGAATGTGTTGTGTACCATGAGGACTTTGTTACAAAAACCCATGACAGAGGACTGAATAATATGAGGCATGACCGAAAAGAATGTTGGATTTCTCCAAACAAAACTATGATAGAAAGGTGCCCAGTTAGGCTGATTAAAAAATATTTACTCTGTGTCCTGCCAACTATGTAGCAAAGGAGATTTTTCTACTTGCAATCACTAACGAAACCAACACCAAAACAGTGGTATGGGTCCCAGGTTGTAGGCAGTCATACATTGTCAAAAGTCGTCAAGACCATGATGAAAAAGCTGAGATTCAAGGATACTTTACTAATCAGTCAGCACGTAGAACAGGGGGTACCTGCCGCTTTCAAGCAGGAGTTGATAGAAAACTTATGAAGGAGTGTACTGGTCATAACAGTGATGCTGTAGATAAATATCAAATGACCACTCACGCTCAATGTCAGCAAATGTCAGAAAATTTGCAATCTAAACCAACCAGTGGACAAGCAAAATGTGATGACACTACAGGTCTTGAGAACAAATCTAATGAGGTTGACGTTCAAGTAAATAACACTAAAGTTGTATGCAGCATATGTATATAGGCAACGTTATCAACAGCTTAATTGAAAGTAGGAAAGGTGTCACAAAAATTAAGATTGAGATAGAAATAATTCATCAATAAAATTCAAAAAGTACATTGTTGGAAAGTGTGGTGTGTGTTTGATTTGGAAAAAAAATATTTAGTTTAAATAAATGTTGTTAAATTGGCTAATTCACTTGTTATGTTGTATTTCAATCAGGTGACACAAGTATGCAACAGAACTCCTCATTCTGCTTCGTTTGATAGGTCACTCATATATTTGACCAATGTCTTTGTTCATTGTTGGACAATGCACTAGGATGTCCTATTGTTATCCTAAACAATGCCTAATTAGTTTAGGAACATGTCTAATTATCAATCAGTAAGTAGCAAAAAAGAACAATAGCGAGAGGGCCCAAAATTTTTTAACTGAACTGAAAGTGTAGTGACTTCTCTGCATTGGCAGACCAAACGCAGTGCACACTTGGTAAAATCAGCACTCTGTCTTGGGGATAATTATTCACCGCCTGGACACACAAACAAACAGTCAACACGAACACTTTACCTGCCCTTTCACAGAGCAACAGTAGTAACCACATTATGTCTATGAGAGATTGTCTCCATTTGTAATTAAGAAGGATTAGTTTTCACAGAAAGTTTATTTACCTCAAACGGAGGTAAAACTTTAATTCAGTGAAACCACCACACATATCAGATTCTGTGTTGGCAGCAAAAAAGTATCATTTACAATAATTGCAGTTTAACAACAACTAATTACGATACAACTCTCATTTGGTTTATTCTATTTCAAACCTGAGATTGTTTGAAGCTGCATGACGTATCAAGAAAGCTCTGTCTGCAATTGTGATCCATCATAGTGCGGTACACTTCCGGTGTGGTGATTTTAACCGAACCCCTCCTTTTCTAGGACCCCCTGGACCATTTTGATTGTTGTAAGTGGAACTCAATTTTCGTAAATGTCAATTTTATAACCAATTTTATGTATTTACTGACACCGTTTTCCAATAATTCTGACTGACTCGTACGAACATTAAATTGGGTATTGAATGAAAATCTTTGGAAGGTTTTTTTTTCAGGATACACATTGGTCTTTGTAGTATGCGTATGCAACTAGAGTTGACTGGCTGGAAAGATATTTGCTTGCAAGCATGGTTAAAATTTTAATTGACCCAAAACTATTTGTAAAAAGGAAAGATGTTTGGTGTTCAAATATCTTTATAGTTTTGGTATGTACACAAGCTAGATCCTTACCCATTGAAGCTAGCATCTCTAATTAAGTTTGAGGCGCAGAGATATTACACACTTTAGGGCACTCCTTAACATTTTGACCCTCAACACATACCTGTCCATCGCCTTACTGTTCTTTTCTACTTTCTCCCAAGTATCAACTTACAAACATACGTGTACAGAAAGTGTATGACACCAGTTGAGTACATTTCTAAATATTTTGGAAAATGGGACGTTGAAGAAGTTACCCTAAAGCAGAATGTTGAATGTTCTATGCAGATTTCGACAAATGTACATTATTCACAAAATTAAAGAATATTTTAATTCAACATTGGACACTCCATTATTCACAAAATTAAAGCATATTTTAATTCAGCACTGGACACTCCATTATTCACAAAATTAAAGGATATATTAATTCAACACTGGGCACTCCATTATTCACAAAATTAAAGCATATTTTACTTGAACACTGGACATTCCATTATTCACAAAATTAAAGCATATTTTAATTCAACACTGGACACTCCATTATTCACAAAATTAAATGATATTTTAATTCAACACTGGCCACTCCATAATTCACAAAATTAAAGGATATTTTAATTCAACACTGGACACTCCATTATTCACAAAATTAAAGCATATTTTAATTCAACACTGGGCACTCCATTATTCACAAAATTAAAGCATATTTTATTTCAACACTAACGCTCCATTATTCACAAAATTAAGGCATATTTTACTTCAACACTGAACACTCCATTGAACATCAAACAAATTTCTTCAAAGTAGATCTAGATCTAAGATGTGCCTTTATTTACCATCTACTCCAGCAACGCATATATTGAGGTACGATTAAATATCAAGTCGTACATAGCAATAGTAATTATTTAAAGTCTGTTCACACTGTATGATTTGCGACTGCGATTTGTTTATGCTTACAAAGGGCTGTATGGGATCTGGTGATGTTGTTAGAGTCGCACAGTGTGAACACTTTCATTGAATTAACTCTGTCCAACCCATTTGCTGGGATAAGAAGAATTGCAGTCGCAATGAGGAAAAAAACGCACAGTGTGAATCACCCTTAAAGACAACATTATGCTCTGGTTCATTGACTCTTGAAAGTCTATACAATAGTACGTAAGTGTTTTTCCTTATGTGCCAGTGAACCATCAACTAATATTAGTCATTGTCCAAAAAATCTTATTCGTAAACATAAACTATCAAACACATTGAGAATCTGCAAGATTCCTCACATCAAGAAGAGCTGGATTTATCGCTCAGAATGACCCAGTAAATTTGGTCTCTTTACTTTGATTTTCAGGGGGTGATACATGGCCGTGCGCAGATGGTGCGCATGTGCGCATAGGCTTGTTCAATGCAAATTCAGCAGTGCACGAATTCAACTTCCAACAAATCTACCATTTAAAAACATCTTCAACATCAAATTACAAAGAAATTGTAGTTGTATCAGAAATATTTCTTTGTCTGCTAGATTTTTCAACAAAATTTGAAGTTTAATCGTGACTGGTGCAGCAGATGTCAACAGATTTAAATCTGGCATTCAGCATGCGTTCGGCCATCTAAAACTCCCTGGCCTTGACTCCTCCTTATTCCGGTGTAGTATCGTTTACCGACCCCCCCTTTTTTTAACTTGGCACCCTCCCTTAAACTTAGGGGCAGAGGTCCAATTCTGCTGGCTACTTCCCTTAACACTTGAGCCCTCAACTTAAGGTACCATTTCCCCTTCTAGCTTATCCCCTCATAAAAATGTTTTCAATTAAATAGGAAAAACTTATTGGAAATTTTTCTTGCAAATGATACATAATTAGTCAGGAGTGATAATTCTTCCAAATAGTTATAATAATTATTATATTTTTTACTTTTAACACATTTTATATATTAATTACAGTGTAAATTTTGACTTTTATAAAAAGCATAGAAATTCATCATATTAAATGTATTCTATTTTTCAAATAAGTTGCTTTTTGATTAAATATACTAAAGTATCAAACATTATGACTTTTAAGATAATTAATTGGAAGAAAATCAACAAAAATGGGCCCACTCACAACAGTCAAAATGGTCCACGGGGGCCCTAAAAGAGGGGGGGTCGGTTCAAATCACCACACCGGCAGAATAAACTTACTTTAACGCACTGACAATAGAGACATTCGAAGATACATTACTGGAGCCAGATGATACATTTATATTTACATTTAACTGTTTGCATTTGAAAAGTCCAACCAAATCGGACCGGAACTTCTGACCGGAAATAACGTAGAGGAAGAAGTTAATAGCGTAGTTAGTGTAGATTGTTTTCTGCGCAACGTTGTACAATAGATAGAATAGCGCCAGACCTCTAGCTGAGGCCTGATAGTTCCAATACGCAACAACATATATGATTGTGTAAGTTGGGGTTGTTAAAATCATGAACCCAAATGTAATTAATAGCAGCATGATGTAAATTTGTTTCTCTGAACTTTGACCCTTACCTTGGCTTTGACCTTGACCCCCTGACCTTGTTTTGTTCCCCATGCTTCTTCTTCTAAGAGTATGGATAATAACAGAATTCATTACCAAAAGAGAAAGAAAGGGCAATAAAAATTGGACGAAAAGAGACAGCCAGTAGTACACTCTTATGTGCATAACATGCATGTATTTAAGGTAATGTTTGCAAGTACGCCCTTCAACAGCGGTCGCAAACAAATGAGGCAAATTATATATAGTGCTAAATATTACAACACACATAATAGTAATTTTAGCTCTTTTAACCGTATTAAACGAAGCAGCCTTGTGTGGCCTTATGATGCTGTAGAAACGTTCAAACGTCATGTTGAGTATGAATAGGGTACTGGATAGTCCGGACATGAAGACGAAAAAGGACACTAGACTGCAGTGCCATTGTTGGTTAGGCGGCATGTCCATGTCCAGAAATGTATTTAAATACCGAAAAAATGCTGCAAAGGAATAGCAAATTGTGTTTGTTAATATTAATGCGTTATACATTCTGTGTACATTCTATGCCAGTTATAGTGGCGGATCTAGGATTTCCTAGACAGGGAACGCGAACCTTTAAAGACAGGGAATCATCCTATTATTTGGTCAAATTTCCCCAACAACTGCATGAAGAAAATAAGATAATCTGAACAGAACAGAAAGGGGTGGGCCCGTCGCGAGTAAGCCTTTATTTTCACCACTGACTTAACTCACGACTTCTTCTGCAAAATACTACCAGAATATAAAGAGCAACTCACCTATTATTAGCGGCACACTGTCACTAACGGCCAAGGACGCTATGTACCAGGAAAACGACATCTCGCGATTGTGTTTCCGAGTCATAACCTGACATGTAATGAAAAATTACCTTTAGATATTTTTGAACTCTGGCAAATACTCAAAGTGTTAAGCCCTTTTTTCCCTATCTTTCTTGAATATTAGTCCTTTATTTTCTGGACGTCTGTCCCCAAATTCAATCCCAGTTTTAATAATTTGCTTCCACGCAATAGATACCTGAGAATAACTTCTCGGTTAAACGCTTACCAACATTTTGCAGCGGCTGGTGTGGCAGCAGAGCCACTAACCAAATATCATTTTCAAGAAGAGGATGGAGGCAAACGTATACTCAAAATTAAAATAACTAACCGACTGCACATAGTACAATAACCCTGAACAGGCAGACTCCAAAAAAAAATTCAATATTGAATAAAATGAACTGAAAAGCAGCATGATTATCGATACGAAAATTTTAAACTACTTTACCATAAATGAGAAAAAATTTCCAATAATCCCGACAGGAATAAGAATGGCTAAATATGTATCAAGTCCTTTACCTGCAAAAGAAGCGCAAGATAGATGAACGGTACACGGAAATCTCTACTAATGTTCTCATATTAACAAAAGTTCTACATTGAAAGAAGGTAATGATATCCGTATGTACGAAAGCCATATCAGGTGTTTAATTTAATTTAATTTAAAATGAATATCCCTAGACTAAAAAGATAATTTATTCAAATGCTAACAGTATTTAAACACAAAGTACACAGGTGTAGGCAACATGCCGTCAGATCTGTGTTTCAGGTACATTAAAGAAACGGGATTAGACTTTCTTCAAATAGAGTTAGAAGGATCAGAAAAATGTACTTTAAGGTAGTTCTGTGCAATATTATTTCCAAGTCATTGTCATTTAGCACAATTAAAATTCAAAATTCTACGATGAAAACCTCAGTACAGCTTGGGTACGGTTAAATCGAATACGGTTAATTCAAATTCCTCCTAATTGGAAGGGAAACCTTGCCGACAATTAGTTTGAATTAACTGTGCCCAACCTGTAACAGTTTTTTAGCATTTATTACTAGCCATAGTGAATTTACCATTGCCCATTTTAATTAATTATCACTATTGACCAGTTTGAATTGCATTTAACTAATTTGACAAATTTGTTAAATGACCTAACATACCATTAAGGTAAGTTGATTGAATTCATTGCGCTTCACTAAATTGTGTAAAAGAAAGAAGACGAAACTTGGATACTTACCAATTTTAAAAGCTAAATATGATTGTGCCTGAACTCTTAGATCAGTAAGCGAATTACCAGTAGATGTATTAGTTGCTGTGTCTGGTAACACAGTCATATCCTCCATGTTTAAAGTAATAAATTAGGTTCCTCAAAAGGAATTCTAAAATGAAATGAAATTGAAGCCGCGGACATTACTCGGAAGAGCTGCTTTGGAAGTGATATTGCAATGATGAAATGCCCTGAAGCTGACTTTGTGAAGCTCTTATCACACAAAGGAAAGAAATAAGGACTGAGGGTGAGAACTGGCTATTGGAAAAAATCAAGGTTACTGATGAGTACTAAAACTGTCACAGGGGGGTTTCGAGGATGGGTCATTCAACTGAAAAGTGGGAGGGGTAGGACATCTTACAAAATGACTTGGAAAAAGATGTTCCGTGACATGTGACCGATGTCCTTTTGATGACTTCCTCAAAAACAGGAGAATTTGAAAGGAGACAACTAAAATAGTAAAACTGGCAACTACAAAAGAAATGTTGCTCCTCATCTAACAGGAGAAAATTGGCAATTAAGCGCCAACCAATCAATGATCTACCGCTCTAAAACCCCTATTCACTAAGTCAGGAAAAGTGTGAAACAGAGGATTCAATTGTCCTGTTTGCACGGAATTGTCCCAATTCAAAGAAAACGGACCCAATTCTGGACTGAAAATATCAAGGAGATGTTTTTCCTTATCATAGTTCTAACATACGTTTTTGATAATGTCATAAATATCTTGATCTAAAAGGAATCAGTCTTCTTAACGAAGATCAAGCAGCTGAATGGAAGGTTGAATTAAGTTCGATGACCGAAAGAAGTAACGAAACTTATTAAACGAATACCTCACAGAAATTCACGAAAGTGATCAGAAAAAAAACCAGGAATATCATTTGAAGTTTTGGAACAAAGAATATTACCCTGAGGCCCCAAATGGCCACCGTATTACATTGTAATCGATCCTCATTTTATTATGTTATGAAGAGAGAACAGTGGATAACTAGTAGAACTTTTCTTGTTTTTATCGCACCTAGACCTATTTGAGGTGTATTCTTAAATATGATATTTTAAGACCCATGCATTGTGGTGTATGGTGCACTTTTAAATTTCACATATTTCAATATGTATTTCAAGTGAAAATGAATGTACAGAATTTGGAAATTGATATGTGTCATTCAAGTTGATAAACAAGGTGCGACTGTTGATCTTTTTTCATTGAACACCCTGTAGGAAGGTTTTTAAATTCTGACAGGTTTGTAAATAGCTTTTAGTGGTTGTCTATGAGAAAATATTAAGTCATTCTCTAGACATAAATATCTGAATAAACTAAAAGAAATTCATAGAGAACCACTATAAAATTAATTACGAACCAGTTAGAAAGGATAGATCTTCCGACAGGGTCTTAAAGGTTTTATACACATCACTCGAGTTTTTCCTTAATCAATAGAACACAAAATTGATAGATCTGGCAATTATTTCTTTCCCATGTTATTTTTTTTACAGTCAGTAATAAATTTGGTGACATATGCAACTCAAACTTCTATTTAATAATATGTATTAATAGAACTGACATCTGAAGATCTGTACCAGAAAATAAAACTTAAGCTGAAAAACAAAAATGACAGATCTGTCACATCTGACATTACGGAAAAACACCTGTGAACATGTATTCTTGTTTCAAGGAGACGCTCTTTTCCATGATGTGTCCGTTTATGGAATATTACTCATATAGAAAAAAGTAGTAGTTCATCACTGCCTAATTTGCAGGACAGACACCATTGCTTGAGCTCTCCCCGATTGTCAGTCGTATTTTCTTGTGGACAATATACCAATAACAGCACAGAACCTATTGCAATTTTCCCTGAATGATTTTCACTGAATTCAACGAATCATTACAAAATCCAAAGGTGATACACATAACACTAGCACTATCTATCTGCACGCAGTTACACTCCCAGTAATAGTAACTGAAAGTATATTATCTTTACTACCTGTGGGTGGGCATCTATCACCACTCACCACACTGAATAGATACCTAACCCATGGGTAGTAATAAAATGTTTGTTTTTGCTACTCTATCTGAGAATGTAACTAATACCAGTAATGGGTATTCTTGGTAACCATCCTTATTTTGGACTTTGTATTCGCGTTTTCCACAAACACACAAAGTTGGCAATGTTGGCATTATTGCCAACTTTGTGCTGCCACATATTTGCAGTTTTCTTCTTTACTTACATCAACTGATGTTAGTAAATGTGACATTAGAAATCAAGGGGTATATGAGGTTTACATTTTAAGGTTAAACGCTACATTGGACTAGTTGATTTTCATAACAGAGCTAAAAAATAGTTGGCAATGTTGGCATTCTTGTATTGCGGAGAGTTTGTGAAAAAACTCTATTGATTCATTGAATTCGGTGAATTCAGCGAAAGTCATTCAGGGAAAACTCAATTACACTTTACACAGAAACCATTAAATATCAATCAATTGAATCCTGGAAAAGACAAAGACCTATTTTATTTTTGAAAAGGCATAGCAGTTAATGACTTCATTTGAAATCTGACAAATATGCTATTCATTCTAAAAACGGTCTTTCGAACAAAGATGTTTGCTGCTCAAATTAAGTCAATGAATCACTTTGTACCGTTTTTAGCAGAGCTGTTCACAACAGCTATGCTATTTAATTGGAAAGGGGCAAGGACAAAGTCTCATGGAAAATGGGATTTCAGAGTGATGTGAGGTCTATGATTGGTTGAGAAGGTGGTCACATGACTTTTTTTGTGAGATTTC
>JBCAUG010017201.1:0-10855 GCA_038406175.1 Haplosyllis leylae
AAGCTGGGGGGAGGGGGTACTCAGCCAGGGGAATCAGCAGGGGGTGGGGGGTGCTCAGCCAGAGGGGTACCCAGCTTGGGGGTACCCAGGGGGCTGAGTACCCCCCGGCTGAGTACCCCCCTCCCAGATAGGGCAGCAGAAGGAGGAATTGTTACACAGCAGGCGGTATGCCTCTTGAGTTCTGAATATATGGGGTAAAGATTTCCTTTCAAATGATAAGAAAAAAAAACCCGGCAAGGTTTCAACAGTGAGTTAAAATTCTGGTTTATTTACATTTAATGCGAACTTTCTATTTTTGCAATATTTTTCACTGTGTGATCAAAAAGAAAACAACAATAACCAAATGCGGTCACTAATACACAAAGCTCTGATTTGCTTTCACCAGTTCGGTTTCTAAATGACTGATACAAAATATACAAGAATATTTTTCTGCATAATAGTAATGACAATGCCTCCATGTAACATACTAATCTTGGGTGTTATTTAATTGCGTGTTCTAAAAAATGTGAAATCTTGCAATTTATTCTCCAACTTTATCCAGTTTTTTTAAACACACACATATATTTACACAATTTTTCAAATTGGTCTGATTTAGGATCAATATTCCATTTACCATATTTTGTATATTTGATAAATATACTTAACAACTATGGAAGTTAAAACGTCCAACACTTAAAAGTACTAACTGGAAAAGCAATCTACCTGTTGAATTCAATTGACAACAGAAGGCTTTTACTGTTTCACAAATGTACCATTCGAGTTTTTTGTATTCAATACAAAGTTGCCAATAATTTCAACATTGACATCAAAGGTTTCTACAGTAGGAAAAAAGTTACTCCCAGTGGGATTTGATATGATGATCACTGGATCAAGGGTCTGGAACTCAGCTTACTGAGCCAACCTTACACTGCTTGCGAGTCTAAAACTTTGAGATCTTGTTTTGTCACACTGGACTAATTCCAGCTAAATTATCCGAAGTTTAAAAACGGGTGCATGAATAAGTCTTAACTGGCACATGCTACATTAGCTCAGTAGGCTGAGCATTAGACTATTGATCCAGTGATCCATCACTAGATCAAGCCCCACTTGAGGTAACTATCTTTTGGTGCTGTAAAAACATTTGATGCAAACATTGACATTATTGGCAACGTTGTGCTATCTGCTAACAAATCGACTGTTTATTTGGCGAATTTGTCTGGATTTTGGCATACAGTTCGTAACTACTGTAACTGAGGATGGTTTTATGCAGAGGAGTCTTCAGCCTCACTGATGTTTTTGGTATGTTTCTGTTACATATATCTGTAAATATATTTCATCATGACACGAAGACAGCAAATTGCAGGTATCAGAATTAGGTCATTCGACTCATGACACAGGGAACACAAGTTTTTAACATTTTGATTTCAAAATAATTAAAATGTGGAAAAATACTATACTACAGTTTTAAAATCTGTCATAAATAGCACCATTTTGATAATGTACACTGTAATTACACAATAAGTTACTTGCAAAAGTCACACAGTATTGCAGAGAAAGGACTGTTCAACTTACATGAAAACGGGGGAAGGCTTAATTTTTTGGAAAAATTTGTCCCTGAAACCCCATCACTAATTATTGAATTCAGTTTCCAAAAATGAAGCCAAAATCAGCTTATTCAAGGCCTGTAGCTCCGACAAGCTTGCAATATTTCTCTACAAAATCAAAAACCTTGTCATAATTTCTCTGCAGTACCGAAAGACTGTTGATTAAAACAAAGGCAAGACACCATAATAAACAAATTGCACCAAAACGTTCAACAAATGCAGAAAAGAAAAAGAAATAAAAGAAGACAAATGATGCCTTACAATTTTGACACTAAAACAATGAAATTAAAAGTTGGCACTACGTTACTTTAAAGCGGACAGAGATATTTTATAATATCATTTCAATACTGAATTTTTTCCTGTGTACAAAAATACAAATCCACTGTTCGCTTTGAAACTCACTACTTTAACATTTGTGCAATATACAGTACAATAGCTCACTGAGAGCGATGAGGAAAAGTTCTCCCTCTCTCGCAAATGAAGTAACTTTTCATCAAATAACATGTGCAAAAACGGTAGTTCTATGTATGATAACCTGAACTAAAACATGTACTGTATGACCACTGTTTAGACTTGTACATTTAACATTGTAGAATGCATCAAATATAACACATAAATGAGCATAAAGAGGGTAAAATCGTGACTTTTCAAGTCGAATAATATTTCCCGCAAAACTTCTCTTATTCTCGTGATCTTAATTTTAGCTTTAGATTCTTGAGGAAAATATACACATTCGAACACATACTTGTAGTCATAATCATACAGTCAAATAATGTGTTCGTGGCGCTTGAATATGTAATCTACATTCTGCCCGATTGACACCGTGTATGCTATTTACAGCAACCTCTGACCATGCTAAAACAAGTGTTTCATGCAAAAATTATCCAATTATACATTAGAAATTTTCCCGTTGTACCCATTTGGCATATTGCTTTCTTGATTTTTACACGTGTTCCCAAATTTCGTACATTTGAACTACACAGCCTGAATGTTTGAAAAATCTCAAACAACGTAATTATTGGTCCTTTCACAACCTCTGGAGGCAACAAACATTATTCTATGTAGTAAATAACAGAGCATGTTTTAGCAGCCATGGCGAAATCTTCTAAAGGCTCTTCCTAAGTACCCACTAATATAGCAGGGAAAGTAAGCTCACATTGATGCTAGTACACTATACCGGTACTAGATTTCAGGCGGCTGCAGTGTCGTGTTAAAATTCACAGCTCGATCTGATATTTGACAAAATCCGACAGATGGATCCAGGATTGTATTAGTGTCGAACTTGTATGCCCTGAAACCCATGCGCACTTAACTGCGACTGTTCAAATGCTTTCCTGCCTTCCTCACCTACAACAATAACTTACACCGTTAACTCACTGTGACGACAATTACTACCTTCGTCGTAAGAATGGCCAAATTAAAAACATTCTTCAATAGGTTTAGAATGTTCAGTAAGTTACCATACTGCTCAATTAAGCGGGACTCATTTGGTAATTGTATAAAGGCAATATCTAAGGATGTTGTTGTGCGTACCAAATGAAAGCAGTGCTTCTTTTGCTTTAGCTCGCACCATGTGTGATGGATCTGTCTGGCAAACGTAAACCAACTGGTCCAAACTTTCCATAGCCTACAATAAAATAGTAAAATTACCTACTGGACCGCAAAACTTTCACACTGAATCCAAAGTTTTGGTCTCTAGAGTTTTTAACCTGGGTCTTTCCGTCTTGTAAATCACGTCCTCAAGACTGGCATGCAAATTGCTTTTAATCTTTTGATACCTCGTTGTGAGCCCCAACGTAAATATTCAAGGGTTTAAAAGCCAGTAAATTTTAGCTGATCTTTGGTGTCACACCTGCTCGACGACACGATTGTAAAATATCCTGGTACTTTGTACAGTTACCTTCATGAGTCTGATTGCTATACATGCAGCACAGCGGACGTCCGCATTCCTATCTTCCAGAGCTTCTACATACACGATCAGTGCTTTATCTCTAAGAGGGGCCTGTACACCCAGTCCTCGAATAAAACTCACTGCAAAAGTGCGAAAGCTATTGTAAACGAAATGTGTTACGTACACACATGTTTGACTAGTGTTCCTCAGCACTGATATGTGACTTCTGTAAGCCAGTGGCTTGCGGTTCTAGTACAATTGAGTTACATTCACATGTCAACTTTAGCAGTCATTCAACTTTGACTCTCAGGATGAAAAACATCAGCAAAATGCAGCTGAAAACTATGAAAAGTACCTGCGGAGTTAGCAATCTCGGCATTGTCGGTGATGAGTAGCAGCGCGATGATACGGAGGCAATCGGCCGGTGGAATTCTATCTCGGAAGGTCAGCATCGTTTTGATTACTATGTCCGTGTTACCTGAGCGCAAGCGGCTACCAACCCACACTGAAACACGAAAGGCCAACTGCATCAAAATACCTTGATGGTTTTTCGTGGGAAGGGTGAGTGAGATGGCTCATTTGTATCATTAGAAAAAGTTCGACGACAATGACCAAGGGATGTGAGAAAAATTACAAGATTAGAAACAAGTACTGTCCAAATTAATCTTGACTCGTGTATTAATCTTAAAATCTTTACTGAATACCACATTTGAAAACATTTGTACATGTTGGTGCTTCTTTAAGTTAATGTACTTCAAAAGGAAATTTTACAAAAAATTCGCACTTATTTTCATCCTTTCACAATAAAGCCACTTACTTTCTCCGGCAACATCAAGTAAATGTTGGTCGATGTCCGGCAGCTCTTGACTCTTGAAGTAGCTGAACAGCTGGTGGAGCGTGACGTTTGGTGGATTATTCATCTCTGGGTCGAACACCGGGATGTCTAGCACCCGAGCCAAGAAACATCTGAATACTGCAACAATACCGATTGAAAAAAAAAATGTTGAAAACGTATCTGTTGCAACGTTGCTTGTTGTATGTTGTTGTTCTTAAGGACAGATCAGTAGCTAATATAATTTCCAATTTTATTAGCATGTTACAGAACTAACTTTATGACAGAACAAGAGCCAGTAATGTAACACCATGGACTTCTTCATAGGAGAAAGAGTAAGCTAATCTGGGAGAGAGATGATTTACTTCTGACAAAAAGAGCGGGTCTTGTGATTTCTTAGAGACTTTCCCAGACCATCTCCCAGTCTGATCCACAACTGCAATTTCCCTTTGCCCCTTCTTCACAAATATCACATTATCTATACAGAGTTAAGAAATCATCTTTTCCCAAGGTTTCAGTTTCGTACCTTTTCCGGCATTGATGTCGTATGTTTCCCTGATTTCAGGTCCGTAACATCTCTCTAGATGCGCGAGGAACGTCTCGCTGTTCGCGTACAGCACCACGTTGTCTACGCACTTGGCCCAGAAATGCTGCAGCTGCTTCTTCCGACACAACTGCTTCATTACTGAATCATTAAATGACAGAAACCATTTCATTATAAATATCACAAAATATTAAAACCGTACAAAAATCGTCTGTCCGCAACTGCACGACTATTATTTTATGGAACAAGATGAGTCTTCTGTAAAATAACTGTAAATAGGGTCGTGCTTCTTTCATATTTGCTCATGTATTTTATTTCACAACTCATTTTTACATTTGTACATTGTACTTTCTTGCTGGAAGAAATGTTGTTTTGGAAGTTTATTTGGTTTAAGAAAGTCAAGTGAATAATGATATCTTCTTCATGTTAATCACCACTGATTAATTTCCAGTGATATTTATCAGCTGAAACGAAGTTAATCCTTGAGTTAGGAGTGATTACCTGAGTGTATGTCGGCCACATGAGGACCCGCCTTGGCCAGTCTAATTAAATGTTCAATGATATCAGCCTGACGCTTCAACTTGTCCAGCGAATAAATCTCTTTACACTTCAGAGGACCAAAGTTTCCAAGGTTCTGTCATGATAAATGGAAGAAATTTGCAACTGGTGAGATTTGAAGAAGAAAAAGAAAGTGGCGAGGCTTTCGTGTCTACCTAGTAACGTTTCCAGCGAATTATAGACTTTGTGGGTTCAAGTTACTTCTTGATGGTCGCATTAAAACTAACCCAAAAAATTAGAAGAAAATGACTAGGATCTGAAGTTAAAACTTGACTTCATTTAATTCACATTTCTTTACAATTAAGAAAGAATTTTGTAAATTTTACACTTTAAGGAATCTAATATGTGGTCTGCATTCAGGCCTTTTTTGTTTCTTCAGTTAGTTCTATCCACTAAATCATACTGAAACATGCCACATTCTTGACAAAAGTACTTCATGAAGTTCAAAACGAAATGACTAACCTCCACAAGTCTATCACAGTAAGAAAGGTGCCACAGTAGCGACTGATCCACCTGGTCGTTGCCGGTGGTCGGGGGTTCCGGACTAGAGCTCAGACTCGAGCCGAAGTTTCGGTCTTCGCTCAGTCTATGTGCTATAGACTCGATGCCCGAGTCGCGGGTGTTGGTGGTCGATTCAGGGCTCAGGGTGCACTGTTCCTCTAACTTGTCGATACTGTTCCGTCGACTATCACTAGGGTTACAAAAAAAATGATCGTTGCAAAAAATGTGACTTCGTAGGTAGGGTCATCATCCCGCTTGAGCTATTTTGTGACATGACTGACGATGAACTGAATCCCTTATTTTTCCCAGATGTTGCATAATGGTTTACTGGTAAATTTTGAGAACAGAATTTACATTGATATTTAAATACCTTCTTCTGGCTTGTAAAGAATGACTATATTTTAGTTACCTAGAACTGCCGTACCCTCCTTCGTAATCCTCAGATTCAAGGAAGTCAAAAGCACCAAGGGCATTTTCTATTGATATGCTAACGTCAGAAGAACCGTTACTACCAGTAGTCGTATTCTTCTGCAAAAAAAGAAGATTGTACATTCACAACGAAAACCAAAATATAAACACAGGCTTGGAAGATTCGTTCGTTGCTTCTTGGTTAATTTTTTTTCAAACAAAAGTTTTCTTTCGGCCTAATCATCTTGTACGGAAAGCCGAAAAATAAGTGTAGAGTTTTGAATACTTTATGGATTATTGGGATAAATGGTGAATAAAACTTATTCATAATACGCTAGTTGTAAAGAAATACGCTAGTTGTAAAGAAATATGGATAGAAACAGAAGTAAGAAGATATTTACTACTGAAGACGTGTTAACAATTATATCTGAAGACAACTATTCGACAGTTAAGTGTAGACTCACCTCCACTAACTTGTGTAGATTCTGGATCTGCTCATCCAGTTTCTGTAACTCCGGATAATGACCTCTGCAGTCCTCTAGTGCCGACAGAAGACCACTCAGCGCCTCGTCCAGCGATACTGCCTCCTGGTGGCGACTGTATGCTCCGCCAACGCCCTCTAACGATTCGGCCAACATCCTCATGTCAAATAATCTGGGTTTGTGCGAGTTCAAGTCCACTGATTCCGCATGTGATTCACTCAATGAACCCATGACGGCTATTGACTGCGGACGAAGTTTACCTCCGCCGGTGTAGCTGTTCTGGCTACTGGTACTACTCCCTGGTGAGAGGAAGTGGTTTCCGCGTCCATTGAACATTGGCGCGTATTGCATATTTGATGGAACACTTAATCTTTGGTTAGTCTCTCTTGACGACAGCGAACTATTCGCACTGCCTCGTTGTCGCAATTCTACTTCCTGTTAGAAGGAAAATTAAATGAGGAAAGCATTAAAGCAAAAAATAAACAGACCATAAAGGGAAGTGGTTAAGACAAGGGTATTTCAGAAGACCATTACAAACAATTTGATTTCCCCATTTCACTAGGATGTAAGAGTAAAACCGTATGACTTGTTGAGACAAGTAAATACACAGAAATCACACCACACAATTCTACTTAATATCTGATTCATAGAACCGTTACTGCACATAATATGTAACATCGCGTTGATTTCATACCCCGTTGACCAGGTTCCTGAGTTGGCTGTCTAGCGAGGGGCTGATGGGGAAGCGTCGGCGGCTCGGCGTGCCTTGGGACTTGTTTGGGTCGTTCACGAAAAACGTCATACTTTCGTCTACACCATCTAAAGGACTGAAAACGAAATAGTTTTGTTCTTAAATATGATTGTGAGGAATTAAAATGAAAAACAATTGGGTGTACAATTGGTGTGCTCACTTTTGCTTTTATGTGAATTTCCAACTATTGCAGAGTGCCAAACCTCCTGACAGACCCAATTTTGGAATACTACCTAACGATTTCAGATATTCACTTATACGCGAAGTACGATTAAAAGTATTCGTTTATGAGAATACACGACCAGAAGACTACCTAAGCGTCTATTTCTGACCATTTCATATTTGATGACAGATCAGACCATTTTAATGACAAAAGAGACCATGCCTTTTTGGCAGCGTAAAGATAATTTTTTACTTACTTCCAAGTGATGATAATGCTGAGCTTAACTGAGCCGGTTGTGTTCATATTGACTGTCATGATCTGGGGGTGTGACGAAAATAAATCCTTTGTTTCACAGTTCTTCTGTCCCAGTATGACGGACTTGGCTAAACTTCGCACCTCAACAGCCTAAAAAAGTTATCACAGTTTTGTTGACTTATTTGATACTTATTCAAAAGACCACAGAATTAAATTTCATTTATCAATTATTGGTGGAGGAAGTTCACGCTTTGTACTATGTCAAATTTCAAACGATGAACGTACAGTTTGTAGTATTGAGAAAAGATGGGACATTTCTACAACAACAAATTGTAATAGGCCTAAGATAGGAAAACAATTTTGACAAGGATTAGGGAACACAAGAAAACCCTCCTGCGTGTCGCATGAGGCGTACCGCCCGCAGTGTAGCCGGTCCTGGGGGACAGGAATGGACCAGAGACAAGACCAGAGGGTACCCCCCCCCCTCTGTGAACAGACAGACACATGTGAAAACATTACCTTCCCACATCCTTCAGAATGCAGGCGGTAAAAATAGTACCCTTTCCAATTGATTAAATATTTAGTGGTTCGTCGCTTACGGTATCATATTTTACCTTAATAGTGAACACGTCTCCTACGAGCGCCTTGAAGAGGAATGTATCGTTCTCCCAGTGTTGTGAGTTGGTGCCGACTCGACCCTTCGTTTTCCACTTCTGCTGTCCGTGCGTTACGCTCACCTGGTATACGTCACCGGGAATCAACCGCGCGAACCCCGCTAAACCTGTGTACAAAACAATGTGTGTAAAACAAGACAGCCTCGCATTAACATTACTGCCCCTATCATAGCTGGAGGGAGGAGGGAGGAGGGAGGCAAAGGGTCCCTTGGTTAGGGTGCCCTTTTTCCCCCTCCCCATGGACAAGACCTGGACAGGATGTACCCTACCCCTCACCTCCCCCTTCTCCCCTGTGGACAGAATCATACACACGGGTGAAAACATTACCTTCCCTCGTACTACGTACGTGGTCGGTAATAACATCAGCAATGAGCTATAATAGAGTACATATCTTCGGGTGAAGCTTAAAAGGGCGTTGTAACTGGCGCAGCGTAAAATGTAAGCATCGGCACATTGAACATATCCAAACGATCATTCAAGATTCTCGGACACAGGGCAAGTAAAAATCTAATATTTTAAAGTAAATTACCGTTTAAAATATCAAGTGTTTCGATGCTGTGCTTTTCCCTTTTATCTACTAATTATAGTCTTTTTTATTGCACAAAACAAAGAACAAATCCATAGTTGTACTATATGCACAGTTTAAATTCTAAAAGCTTTATAGAATTCGGCCCACACTGGTTTTTTTATTGTCATTGATTTAAGAGCAGGAGACACATTGCTGAGGGATGTTTGCTCGACACCTGCGGTTACAAACAACACGCCCAGGGAATGTCAAGTCTGGTTTACAAAAATAAAAAGCTCATAAAAGCGTCAATTTTGCCATATTTGACATAAATGGCATTCTCTTACATATGTTTCTCATGGGCGATGGGCATATGTAACCTGTTTTTCATTGTTAGTATGAGCAGTATTTAAAAATTTATTTTAATATCATTGTATTTTGTCGCACAGAAGTCAATTTCTTAATATTCTATGCGAAAACGAATAAAACATTGTTCTGAAACCAAATTCGTAATTAATTAATTATTATTATTTGCCCCAACAAAAAGAAAAATGAAAATTTCATGTTTTCAAAGTACAGTATGTTACTTTTAAGTTTGACCATGGCAAGAGGGTCATACTTTAATTGCGACAACTTCACCTGTGTCAATCACTGAAGTTTTTTAAAGTGAATAACGACCAAAGCAGGAACGCTTGATACAAAGAAAATTAAAAATACTCGTGTTTCGCATATCTGACAGCTCATGCGATTTATGAACAAGTCCTAACATTCCAATGCAGACAGATATTTACTTCCAGGACAGTTATGATGGAGTGTGGGATGTATCATAAAATACACATCGTAGTAATTGAACGTTTGTGTGTTTTAAGACCGTACCAAAAAGGGACGACAGCGGGCGAGACATGGAAAGGTATCTTGCGTGAAATTTGCATCATTTATATTTTGTTCAGACATTATTTTAACCACAAGAGTTTTCCTTTCTTCCAACGGATGACATTTTTTTTCAAACATTTAAAGGTCTCAACATACCAAGACCAACATAAATTTCTCTATTTCTTCCAATCCTCAAAGAAATCCATCTGCACCCTGCTGTTAAGAACAAGACCACATGAACACTCTTGCTCTTGTTTCTTTACACTTTCAACGGTGTTTGATAAATGTCTCTAAAGGGAAAAAGACTAAATAACAAAAGACACTTCCATCTGAGCTTCTGTCGTACTCAACCACAAAGGGCAACTTACCTAGTTTTACTATGTTTTCTTTTAAATCACAATAAATTTTGCCGACAGGATAAACTAGGATTTAAATTTTATACTTATTAATAGTTTAACTTCTTGACTGAATTTTTACACGTGAAAGTAGAAATTTGCTATTTTTTATGGCATTTTCTTCTTTTGGAATAATAAATTGCTGTTGCATATATGATATAATACGTTTCATTCCACACAACCGGATGTTCTTGTGCAAATGATGGCTTAAGATCAGTGAATGCGAAGTTGGGTCCAATTCAGGCGAATTCAGTACAAAAAAATTATCCGGTGTCTCCTGATTTGCGACTTTCACAACAAATACATTAAGCTTGCAATTAATGGTAATGAAAACAGCCGAAAAACAACATGTTTATCAACTTACATTTGTTTTTGGAATAATTATCATCCTACGTACTTCGCATACAATGGGCTTCGCTTTTAATACAATGTCATGGATA
>JBCAUG010017212.1:0-10853 GCA_038406175.1 Haplosyllis leylae
GGACTGGACCTGAGTACCCCCTCCCGGGACCAGACCTGAGTACCCCCCCCCCGGGACTTGCTGCGCCGCGGTCGGTATGCCTCTTGCGTTCACGCAGGAGGACTTTCTTGTTGATGTGTGAAAATACGTCTGTAATTGAACGTTTGTGTGACGTTATTACATTTGAATGTCACAACTCTATATCTTTCAAAGTTCTGCAGTACAATGGTGCATCCTGTCATTTTTGCCAAACAAATGGTTATGAAAACGGAAGTGAATCTTTAACTCTAATATCAGCGTGGTGACTATCTCCTTTCTTAAAGGCAATAATCTCTTATCTGATACCTGTTTATTACCATATCTTTGAGGCCACTGACTGATACATTACAATGTTCGTCAGTGCTGACGTCATTTGACTTTTGTCCTGATTGCATATGATTAGGTGACATTTCGGCTACTGAACAGATGATGTTGTTCTGAGAAGACTTACCTCGTAGTTTCCATGCAGTAAGTCTCAATAAAAAGTATAAAAAGCGCTAAAATCAAAGAAGAGTCTAGCTTTTGTGGCCTATTTTCCTTATATAATCTGAGAAGTTTCATAATGGTTCAGTCTGTTGTAGTTCCCTGCAGCCAGCGTTTCTTACGCATCAGAGACGCTGTATCGTGCAGTATCCAGGTAGGGTCTATAATTTGTCTACGTCTGTTCCTCATGGCTAGAAAAAGATGTATTAAATAAGACCAGAGAATGTCTCAAGGTCTCACGGGACGTGGACCTGCCATATTACTCGAGATATCACTGTCGTGAAAATATCGTATTTATGGACAAATGGCCTATTTACGTGACATGGAGGGGCACGTCATGTCATGATATGATGTACTTGTGTTACAGGTAGGAATTGAATTCAAGGTGATTGGTTTAACTTTATCTGGTTCCAAATGTTTGAGAAATGTTGGTTCCAAATCGTTGAGAAATGTTTATGTCATGTTCAGAAATGCTGTATAGGTTGTACCCCTGCGTAGTGAAAACAAAGATCACTTTTTTATACGGACCCAAAGGATCCTAATCATTGTTTGCCAAGGAATAAAATAGGAATTCTTAGAATGTATTTTTTTTCTTGAATGATCCGTTAGCTTACCGCTAATATCCATGTCTTGGAATTCGCATGGGTCTGTCCTGGGTCTACTGATTTAACAGATTCTTTACATGCGCGTTTACTTGTTTTGGAAACTTCGTCATCCTCATGCTTACAGTTGCTTTGTTATAACCACACCCCTTGCAATCAATGTTCGAACCCACCAACGTCCAACTTTGACATGTTGGTGTTACGTAGAAATGGTTAATGCTACGCAACATTCACTTGTATGGACTTATCGCAATTAACTTATACTTAACTTGAGCACAGAAAAGTCCCCGAGAAAAAAAAAGCCGAAGTCACGAAAGAAAGGACACATCTAGGCACCAATAATCATCAGCGTTAACTCAATCATTTAGGTACAGATGTACCCTTTAGAAACAACAATTACCAACAGAAGACTGGAGCCAAGTACTGATCTTTGATGGTACCCGATTGTTGCATGTTTAGACCAGATACGTGTACAAGGATACACTCAAAAAGGGCGAGTGTTCTATAGAAAGTACTGGATGAAAGTACATCATTGTACTTGGAAGTATAAAATGAACCATAAAAGGATGACAGAGCCGTGTAATGTGTTTGTTTATATCACGCAAGGCTATGTGTTTGTTATTGTTTTGATTTCTTTGACTGTAAACATTGGGCTGTGTTCGGAATTTGTTCAATATTTTCAAGTCATTGTGCACTAATTTTTTTCAAAATTTTGATTGAAAATCTAAAAGCCAATATTCGAATTAAATCTCAACATATTTTACTGAGATCTTTGTTGATATTTTCATTTGTTGTTGGTAAGCAAGTAATGCTGATGAATATCAATATGGTGGCAACATATGGCACTGATGATCCTTGATTTAATCTGTTATTCAAATGTTAATCTTATTAAACGGGCCGTCTCAACCAATTCATTCACTATTCTCACTATCTGAATCTCACTAGAATCTGTTTAGTCAGTAAAATTCCGTGTGCAGATATGATTGAAGGTGTAACGTATTACATTGAAATTAACCGAAACAGTCCATCGAAACAGTGTTCCTAGAAAACTGATTGTGCTTTTGCGGCGGTTACCTTCAAAACTAAAAAAATCCATTTTGTTGCTGACGCTGGAAAATTGTGGGACAGGAATAAGAAGTCTGCTCGGTGACCCAGGTGTCTTAAGTCTTGAAAAATAGTGCTCAAATTTAAATCCGCTCCTCGATACAAACGGCTTAAATGACAATTGTCATTCAGTATATTCAAACTTCTTTTGATGTTTGTGTGGAATCAGAAAGTTTTTTTATTTCCCAAGTCTCAAGCAACCTGAGTATGTAATCAAGCAGTTTTTTACCCTAACTGTAATTACTCATTTATACATCACGTATATCTGCATTAGCCGGTTCCATAGAAACCGGGAGATACTGATGAATGGGAGAGAAGATTCACCACTAAATCAATGAGTTGAGGCCTCTGGGGAGGGAAGGGTGATTTCGAGCGATTTCACTCCAGACGAAAGCAAACGCGGGGTGTTTATTTACTGCGGAAGAGTCACCCCATTTGTTGGAGTTTCCCGAAAATTTTTGTTTCGGTTTGATTTTTCTTTGTTCCACAACTTTTCTGTGAGCCTGACATGCCTCAACAACGCTCCTCAGAGGTCTTCATTGTGTCACCAGTGTGAAGTTCCTTCGCTCAGTTTAATTAATGCTTTACTTGGTTTATTTGATGCAGCGAAACCGAAGCATTGTGAACTGAGACATACGTGGTGTGAGTTGGCTTAATTCGCTAAATAAGAATTTAGCATCAGTCAAATGGGGGAGCACTTCGCTTTCATGTTCGAATGTGATGTAGTGTGAACGAGGCTTTAGAGGTAAATTAACCGCGCAGACAAGAATCTTGTTACCTGCACTTAACACCGGGGAACTTCACGAGAAAAACTCCCGGACTCCATTTATCACCCACTAATGGAGGACCAGGGCTCGGGCAGGCAAGTCGATTGGTGATCAACGGTTCGGAATTGATATTTGTGTAGGGAACCATTCAGACAAGATTAATTCCAACTACCAAATTGGCGAGGCTTAAATGTTGACGTCATGCTTAAAATGTAACGTAACTGTTGATGAAATGAGTACAGTTTACACGACTAACCTTTTAGCTTGTGAAATTTCCGACGGTGAGTGGGGAAAAAAGAGTTCCTCACTTCTTGTGTCATTGGTTCGTTCACCGCCAGTTGTCTGGAGAGGACTTCTTGTTTTTGCACTCATTAGAAGACAGACGTGTATGAGATAGCACTAAAAGGAGCCCTGTGTTCTTGATTAACCGGACTTTCCGTAAGATATCAGATCTCCATTGTGGTAGATCTATTGAGGGATATTTGCGTAACTCTCATAGGCTGAGTCTCGTTAGTGTGTGGGAAGTTGGTCCGTTGTTCAGTGCGTAAAAAAACAACGAGTGCGATAAATGTGGCTCCAGTAGGACGTGCACTTAGTTACAACGGATGTAAATTACAAGTTGTGTGCAGCATCCTTTGCTCTGTTTTCGGTCTTCAGAACAACCTGAAAGGATAAAGTTCCAAAGTCTTGCAATGTTAGAATAAATCTTCGATAAATCGTTTAATTAAATGGCCTCTGGTTTTCCGTGGAAGCAAATAACTTACTTTGGTGATGTGGATGTGTGTTGCGAATATCCCAGTTTGACCCCTTGTTACAACCTTTGACCCGGAAACACATACTGCTTCCGCTGCAGAATAACGCAGTAGTGTGACGTCATTCCTGACCGAATTTGACGAGAAATCCAATACTGTGAATACGAAGAGTCTGTCTTGGTGTCATTCATTGTCAGCTTTAATGATAAATATTAATGCTAAGCTTTTAACTGTGTCATGAATTAAGAAAAACAGTTTGTCTCTTTACAGAATAAATTGCCTTAAAAATCTTTCTCGAAAGGCAGGTCTTCTAACTTCAATGTCTGAGCAAATTAGTCGTGACAAAACAGCTCAGAACCCATAATCAAGAAAAAAGGACAATTTACAAAAAAACTGCATGGAGTGTTTCCCGTCGTAATATTGTGCAACGTAAAGTGGCTCTTGGATTGACGTAATTCATAACGTCTTTTTGATGTTGATTTTGCCCCATTATGAGAATTTACGATGGGTGTCTTCGAGTGGTGATTACGGTTCGTGACGTGTTACGTTAATGTCGGTAAACGTAACGGAGACCAACGGAGAGCAAACACGAAGCCAGTGCCTCGATGGAACGGCCGTAATCTCTGGCTGGCTTATTCCTGTATTCCGTCAGTTTGGGCACTTGGGACTTCAAGTAGGAGTTAGAATACCTCTGTAAAGAAAAATGAGTAAAGGGTTAGTACACGTCATCCTGGCTACCAAGAGGATGGCAGCTATTGCACTCAGAGGATAGTCTCAGGAATATCAGCACGTGCAAATTACGAAGCATGCATGAGTAGGGACCCACCCTGGCTTTGAAACCAATAGTTCAGTGTCACAAGAAGTTCAAAACAGGCTATCAGTGGTCCAAAAAAATATGCAGAATACATCAAGAATACTGGAAATATAGGAAGTTGCCTGAAACATAAAATGCCGTCGTTAGCTCGATCTTCATCCGGAAATGAAGCCTGTTGATTCGTCACTGTTTAATGTTGTGAATTTTGGAGTCCAGTCTGTCACGGTCAGCAGTGAATTGGAATGTCTGGCACCATTACAAATTAAGTTCGAGTTCACTTCCTTTGGAAATGTGACTGGCAATGAACTATGTTATTTTCTCTGTCTGTCTCTTTGTCACCTTTCTCTCCCCATGCCTGTCCAGCTAAATAAAGTTGAATCCCTTTTACGGATCTCTCGGTCTCAGCTTGACATTTGGTGGCGACAATGATCTTTGACACTGATATACTCGTGGACGTCACGTTGAGTCCGGATCGGCTCTAGGAGGCAAACACTCCACACACGAATAGCCTCATTCACGTCACCAGCAGCCGGCAGAACGGGACGCTTTGTGCATGAGATAAGGATAACAAAATGCCTCACTACTACTACTACAGATTACACACACACTCACAAACCGCAAGAACCTTTTACGAACAGTTGCCTGGCAACGTTTCTTATATCTCTGTGCGTATAATGTGAGTTGTTATGAAAGGAAAAATGTAGTGTTGCGCAAAAAGCGTGACCTTTTCGGTCTCAACCTTTACTATCTTGAGGGAACTGGAACTGTTGCAGATATTTGTCGTTTCATTTTTGTTGCTACTTGAAAGATAAAAAGTATGGCTTTCGGGTGGCATAAAATAACATGAAAATAACATGACGTTTACGAATCTATGATTACCACCTTATCTGGTCTGTTGCTAGGGAGCAGATTTCACATTTCTTAGGATAACATTGTGCCCACTTGAAGATATTAAAAAAGTTTACATAAAAATATGACCTTCAAGAACCTCTGTGGTTACCACTTTATCTGAACGGTTGCCAAGCAACACATTTCACATTTCTGTATGATAATACCTCAGAACCAGTTTTAGGTCTTTGAAGTATTGCTGTGAGCAGGTGAAGGATTGTGAAAACTAATGTGCTTTTTCCGCCTTCTTTCTCCGGAACGTCTGAATGCTGAAGGCTACAACACTTAACCTTTCACAATATAAGGCCCGTATTCTCTCTGTGGCTGTAATGTTCGTGAAGTCTTCAAATATCTACTTGTCAGGAAATATTTTTAGAACTGACTTTAAAGGGAGGTTTGCAGGAAGATTTGATTTTCCGGTAACAACCAGTAGACGGCAACAGTTGTTAAATTTTCCCAACTACATCGGAAAAAATTCCATTTGGAAGTTTTATTTTGTTGTTATCATCGTCGTATTCCAGGCATATTGATTCTAGGTAATTTCACGTCAGCTTTCATACAGAAAGACGTGAAACAGAATTATGTCTTATTTCTGTTCTTTGGTGTTAATGAGCTATTACTGTCCACCGAATGGAATTCGATGGTTGCTGTGGTCACTAGGTGGTCCTGGTTATGGAATAGTGATCATCAGCTGTACACAAAACTCTGCCAGTTGATCAATGGGGTATGGATAGGGATGTGAGAACAAAGAACAAAACATTATAAAAGTTCACTGTGGAATTTACACACTTAAACATATTTGTAGAAAACCATAAGAACTAAACAATATTCTTTGGAAAAAACAATTTGTGCCATATCATTTTGTGTGACCTGATTTAATCTAGACTGATTGTGATGTCATAGTATCATATCTTATGTCATTCAGTAGACCTGGTTGCCAATACGTTGGCTGCTTTATTTGTCACATTTTCCAGGTTTCATTGTGAGCATACAGTGCTTTGCTGCCATCACTGTGGCATGTATTACATCCTTAACACTGCAATCCGAGTCTCTTGGATAGGTCAGGTTCTTGAAGTGCTGGTTGTCATAAACCTTCGGGAGTTGCAATCGTTATGTGTGACACCTTTTTTCCTTACGTTCACTTTCCCCCCATCCCCGGCTCTACCGTCTCATATACCGACAGCCTCACCCACAGGTCGTCCGGGAAACCGTGCTTAGATTTATTACATTGTCCGCAATAAATCCGATAGAAAAGGGAAAAAAGTTTCGCTTTCTGCTTTCTCCTTTTTTTTGAACTTTTGAGTTATTACGTAGAAGTGGACAGAGAAAAGTTTTTATTAGCTTGTTATCCGTGTGGATGTGAATAGTATATCACTAGTTATGTACAGGAAGGGAAATGCAGTCCGGTCCGGTTGTAAACGACACAGCATACTGCTAATGTATACGTGGTGCGTGGTCTTAAAGATGTCAGTTAATTGTCTCTAGAAATGGAGAGGTTAAATGGTCATTCGCATCATACGTGGACGGAAATTTTCAACTAGTAAAGTCAAACCATCGTTTAGTTCAGTTCTGTATGGACTTTCTTGGCATTTTATAGGAATGTTTTTTTTGGCATTAAGTTTCAAAGCTCCTATTTTTCCAACTGTTTGATGGTATCACATTGGTTCTCACATGGCGTCACAAATGTTGCCATGTGCCGTCATTGATATTGCAGTACGCGAGAGTGACAATTTAAGTCTGGGATTGTCAGAGCCATTATATTATGTATCTCAATTAAATATAAGAGTAATGTTGATCTTTTGTGTCGTGAAATCTTATCCAGTTATCACGTTTGACATTCTATTGACAGTTCACAAGATAGCTTGGAAACAGAACGGTTTTAAGTCTTATTCAACACCATCTCCGTTATCTTCGATTTTTAAACACAATTGATTTTTGATAAGAAATTTTAAGAAAAAAATTGACATCTGACGCCGAGAAGGAAAAACCTTAAACGTCAGTGTTATTCAAGTGCTAACTTTTGTCTGTGTCTAAATTTGGCCAGATTTCGTGCAGACTAAAAACCAACAGTGTTTCCCAATTAAGTCGTTACCAGCAGTGTCAGGAAACAATGGCCTCGACGTACCTCGTGGGATATGCAGTTTGACACTGCTTGACACGTAATTAGGCGTCGCTACGCAACAGGGTAATGGATGTGGATTTAAGTTTAATTTCCCTCCAGCATCAGTTACACCGAGTGTCATCAATGGTAATGAGGAATTTCTATGTTGCTTTTTTGGCATTAAGTTTCAAAGCTCCTATTTTTCCAACTGTTTGATGATATCACATTGGTTCTCACATGGCGTCACAAATGTTGCCATGTGCCGTCATTGATATTACGTACAGTGCAAAGAAGTGCAAGACCATACAGCATTTTTGGTTTGGGTGTGTTTTACTTCAGCTGTATTTATCATAATATGATTGATAAAATTTTGGAGGACATCAGGCCTTTTTATGATACCACTAATACCCGTCTTTTAGACTTCTGGTAATGACTGTCCTGTATTTTAAAGCAAGGTGGATGCCCTCACTTCCTCCTGCGTGTGATTTAATCATTTATCTCTGGTGCTACAGTATGGCAACCGATGCCATTCCTCATACAATTTTTACTGGCTCGCGCTGAGTCTACTTGAGGCGGTCTGGATGTTTTGAGAAACATTCTGGTTGTTTTGTGATAGGCTTATGGTTTCCAATAAGCTGATTTGCTTGTCAATGATTTCACGTGATGGTTGACGGGCTGTTTTTGGTCACTTTTCGCCAGTTTGAGGAACAGTATGCATACACGTGAATTCACGTGTGGGAGGTGTTCACGTATGGAGGGAACATTTATATGTGAATGGGACGAGCCACCGAAGTGTAATTCTTCACTCCGTGATACTTCCAAGTAGCGATGGGAGGCCAGCGGGGTTTGAATTCAGCACTAGAACAGATCGCACATCTCGAAGATGCAATGGTGTACCTTTTGTTAACAGTTGATGCAATAGGTCTACAATGAGAAGAAACAGTAGTGAAAATTCATGAAAATCTGGACCACTTTCCCTGCCACGGAAGAACCTCACGTAATGTTGCCTACTGTCAGTAGTACATCGCTTGAAAACTCGGAATTCTTCGGGAAATTTTGAAATGCAGGAACTGACGTGTCTTTGGCAATGCATTTTAAAGTCTGTTTGATACAAACTATCCTGAAGTATTGTCTTTCATTGAAACCATAATGCCATGGAATTTCGAAGTTTTAAATCTTGAAATCCTAGAAGATCTCGAACACATTGGTTATACACTCATATTAATAAAAGCCCCTGTTTCTTTTGTTTTAAAGAAGCGCGGAGGAACGCATAGAGGAAAAGGGTTTTTATCCTGTTAGAAGAACACTCTTTTTCGCATTTCAAAAATGAAACACGAGCAAATAAAAGAATTGAAAAAAGCTTCGGGAAAACCACAAAAGGCCCAAAGCACAACGGCAATCCGTTTTATTTTCTGTGTCAACAAAACGAACAGGGATGAAGCCTTCCTTTCAGTATTCAGGCTCAAACAGCAACTTCAGTTTTTAATGCTTCTTTTTCTTCTTTTTTTTCAAAGAAAATGTAACCACCACCATTCTGCTAATGGATGCATTGTTTTCGAATGCAATGTTGAGAAAGTACATCTCACGTTACCAAAAATGTGGAGTCAAAACAAAGGATGAATGTTTTGGAATGCAAAATGATGCATCACAGCATCTAGGCTTTAAATTTTGATACGAAGGTGAAATCTTTGACTTTTTGGTCAAATTAAACCAGCCAAGTTTGAAACATTTTATTAGAAGTGTATATCAAAGAGTCCCCCACGTTACAAAGTTGGAAGTGTACATTATATCGGCAATATATTATTGGTTGAACGTTCAGAAAACCAATGCATGTTCAAAGGACAGCAAATATAATGTAAGCATTTTGATTGTAGAAATTCCTCGCAGTCAGTTTTATGGAAATAACCAGGTAATTAGCCAAGTTATGCGGATTCAAGTTCTCTACAGAACAATTGCTACTATCTAGAATGTTCATCTCATGGCGCTGATTGTTCCCATTCGTTGCATATTTCATGAATGAGTTTGTGGAAATATATTCACTTATATTTTCAAGGCACTTCATTTGTAAAGAAAACTACGCAAAACCGCATTGCTGTACGAGTCACTTATTGCATGTTCATCAAGCTATCAATATACATTCTCAGGTAACACATGACTCTGTTAACCATCGGCTTCTTGCTTAAATTTCAGTTTTGATCTCCATTTTGAATCATATTGATCGGTAGAAAAAGCATCAATCAGGTCCGATGGTATCGTTGCCACCAAAGGTAATGGAAAAAGTCCTCTGTCTTCCGCTGTTTTAAGCGTCTTTAGAGTCCAATTCCATGGGCTGGGTTGCGCCGCACCTATGGTACTAAGCTGTCATATTTTTCCTACGCCATGAGCTAACATCGAATGAATAAACTAACTTGTTTAATACAAATGAGTTCAGGTGCTGATCTGTGGTTGAGTCTTCAGTGACCAGAGGCACTACAAAATAGCTAGTACCATGAGTTGTACAGGAACCATCTTTATAGTAAATAGAATGTCTCCGTCCACAGGATATTCATTGCCAGTTAAACCATCATCATTAATCATTTTTTACCATAATAACATCTAACCTTACCCGAAGAGAGCTAAACATTGATCTTAAGTAGTTTATCAGTGTCTCTGGATAGCATTACTGTGTTCAATATTTTACATAAGTGTAAAAAGTGCAGATGTGTGTCCTCGACGGAAGTAGGAAAACTAGGAACACGCTGGAGAAATTCCGTCCATGTATCGGTTAACCAATTCTTTCATTACGCTTTTCAAAAATAGGGCCCTTACATAGTTACATTGGTAACGTGTTGGACAAGTATACTTATGGTTGTGTGAGTTATTTCCAGAGACCACAATGTTTTACTTATGATCAATTCTGAAATGATTCCATTCCTTGTTCTTTTTTATTGGAGTATGGCACCGCTATTGGATGGTCAGAGAGATGAGATTTGTGTCTGGTGCTGCACCTGCATAACAACTTGAACCAACAGTTTGTAACCATGGGAATTGGATGTTTACTTGATAATCACTTCTAATACTGGACAAGGAGAATTACAATCCAGTTAAATTCCGACAAGTTTCTTCCAGTGTACTAACACCATTGCTGAACTCTCGGTATCAGCGTTCGGCCACAAAAAGAAATATATGTTGGAACTATTTAGTTTATGAAAGATTTAACGTGTCGCTTGTATGGTTCACAATTAAAACGTTAAAACGTAGAGTGTCATCGCCAGATGATTGATGACGGTTCTAAGAGAGAATATAGGGCCACTATGGCGGAGTAATTACGTAATCCCCCCATTC
>JBCAUG010017223.1:0-10853 GCA_038406175.1 Haplosyllis leylae
TTCTCTAAACGGAGCAGAACTTTCATTGAATTCAGTGAATTCAGCAAATTCAGGGAATCTGAGAAATCACTGAAGCACGAATTGGGTTCGGTATAAGGATCTGCTCTGTTGCCTTTGGCTCTGTGGTCTAGTGGTACAATCTCTGTCGCTTACACAGGAGATCTTGGGTTCCAACTCCACATTGCTCATTTTGAAATTTTTGATTTTTTTTTGTCACTGAATTCAGCGAATTCAGTGAAAGCATTTAGAGAAAACTCCAATCAGTGGTCTGCAGCGCTACAACCCCTATTCACTAAATCTACAAAGGTGTGAAACAGGGGATTCTATTGGCCTGTTTGCACGCGATTTCGGCCTCTTAATTCAAAAGAAATCTCCTAATGTTACAGAAGTTTAGAATTTATTCGCAAAAAAGAAGTATTTGAACATCTAATCTCTTATGTGAGAAACCAGCAGGCATCCACAGTGCTAGGAAGGCACTGGTAATAGAGAGGATATTTGTTATGTTGAGTCCAATTCATGCTTCAGTGATTTATCAGATTTCTTGAATTTTCTGAATTCATTGAAAGTTCTATTCCATTTAGGAAATACTCCATTGATTTCAATTATTTGATGTTACGGAGAAGACTTTGAACGTGCATGCTGTTTAAATTTACTTAAGAATTGAAGTTTGTACATTCGTAGTTGTATTTTTGTTAGACCTCCAGCCAAGGTTTTCTGACAGAAAAAATCAACCTTCAGGCTGCCACCCACACCAAGCGGTTAAAGTCAGAAACGATCACGTCAATTTCCGAATGGTTACGGTGCCCAAGGGTGTACTTGTTTCATTCTAGTTTTTCACGATACGCATTTCTGTCAGATCTGACAGATCCAGAGGGGTATTTCTACTTCTTGCTATTGTATATGTAAATTAATTGACGAAGTACAAACAGTCTTGCAAGTATTGGAAATGTTATATGACCCTTACCTTTAAAATTTAAATTGTGATAATTCTTAAAAATTACATTCAATTTCTGTCAGATGTGTCAGATTTCCTTATCGTGATAAACTCGATTGTAAGGTTTCATTTTGTGACGTATAATAATAACGTATTGAATGGAACATGTGGAATTATTTTCCAAAATAAGCACACTCTTCAATGGCGGATCTAAAGGGGCGTCAGGGACGCGCACCCCCGTCGGGGTTCCATTTGTTTTTATGCCGCCCCCCCCCCGGTCTGCAGGAGAAAACTTCATCTGCCACTACTGCTGAACAAATTATCCACATTAGTGATTCTTCTTAACTGCTGAGAGATAAACACACACACACAGCCACATACTGCTACCTTTTTTTGAAGCTAATGAAATGGGAGACATGATCAAAAGCCACCAACACGCATGAATCTTCGTGCATTAGGGCCATCTTCGAAAGGAGAGGCGTTGGTTTTGAAAGTAGTTCCAACCAGTATCCGTGGGTTGCAATAAAAAAACCTCCTTCGGTTAAGTGACATTCTCATTTGTCTGCAGTAAGCATCAGTAGAAAACTTATGAAGTGTAAGAAGTGGGCAACAGCTCTGATGACATGACAAATACAACTACAGAGATGATATGGAGGCGCTGTAAAGGCGTGTTTACACATTCTGACCCGTCACCGTCACCGTGCTCGTCACTGTCAAGTTTTGTAATTGTGCCAATGGTGATGGGCCATCTGACAGGCAGAATGGGTACAGAACCCATTCTGCCGGTCAAACGGTCCTTCACCATTAGCACAACGATAAACTTTGATGGTGACGGTGACGGTGACGGGTCAGAATGTGTAAACACGCCTTTACAGCCGTCCATCCATCCACATTGATGTACAATAGTCACAAAAACCTCCCAGAACGTTTTCATTTCTCGTGATTGTGATATCAGATGATTAACTACAATGTAAACATTGTGATAAATTTTTAGTAGAATACTTTACATTGTGGGTGTACAAGTCCATCGTGTTGGGTAAAAAATTTCAGCTGATCCTTTTGCTTAACACTGAAGTCAATACAAGAAATGAATGTTACTGAGTTGAATGTATGAGAGAAACAAGAAAGTCTTACAGTGCTGTAATGTTACTGGAGAGGCAGGGGCAGGTTATTGGAGTGAGAGGGAAGGAGGACCTGTCCCTTCCTGTCATGATCTTTCTTGGGAGATGGGGGGTAGAGGCGCTTGTGCAATGCATCATGGGATAGGCATAAACACCCTGTTAATTAAAATATCAGAAATTTGAACAGAATTGGTAGTGAAGACAACCCAGAAACACATTAGCGCAAGAAACCTCAAACTTTCATTGGAAATTTCAACAACCGAAAACCTCATCCCACATTGACCATCTTAAGTTGCCTACAATACTATTGTGTGATACACTATTGAGTTTTCCACGATAGGCGTTTCTGTCCTAGCTCAGGAGTAGAGCATTGGTCTCAGGATCCAGAGGTCTTGGTTTTAAACCCCACTGGTGCAATTTTTTGACAATTTTTTTTTTGCTCTTCCCTGCGCAAAGCTCTGTCAGATAATCTGACAGAATCGCCTATCGTGAAAAACTCATATGATTCAATGACTTCTTTCTTTATTGCTTCTTACCCCCCGAGGGCATCATATCAGTGGTAGGATCAGATTATCCGGATTACTGTAAGTAAATCCTCCTCCTCAATGGTAATCCTCCCTGGGGTGAATAAACATCCTATCGTCATGGTTACAGTCTCAATAGCTTTACGAATGTCTCAAGGTTTTGTTCTTAAGGTCTGGTCACACTGTTATTTTTTGACTTTTTTGACTTTTTTCATTGATCTTTTACGCATTCATCCTCGCTTTCGTTTGGTGTGAATTGGCCCTTAATTGTCTCCTTTGATTTTTTAGACAAAGATCTATTTCTAAAAATTTTGCTTTATTTCCTCTTAGTGAAATACGACAGAGTAATAGATCTTTTCGAGTTTTTCACAATAAGATTAAATTTCACATTTTAAGACAGAAGACATCAGACATGCTTAAATGATTTTTCAAATGTGAAATGGTGCATGAAACAAACTTCAGTTAAAGGTATGACAAGTAGCACAGGTCTCTGTGGCCTATCTGGATAAGCATTCAACGTTAGATCCAATGATGGTCAGTGTTGTGAGTTCAAATCACACTGGAGGTAACTTTTTAAGTTTTTTAAATTTCTTCATGCAAATTCAGGCTTAAAATGTAAATGTAGATCTAATCTTATCGTGAAAAACTCGAGTGGATGTTACAAGATCCCTGGTGAGAACATTATGTCCTGATAAGACCAATCGAGATCAAAGCTCGAGCAAATAATCGCAGAAGCTAAGTTTTTATCATCTTGTTTAAAAACCTTCGAGGGAAGCTTCTGTTTATTTGACAAAATAATTTACCCTTCGAAAGCTTCCAGCTTCACTTGTGCTGAACAGGATGCCTATTGCAGTTTCTTAAATGTCTGTATAACCACCTTCCGTAATTTATGGAACTATGTGTCTGCCAGTCAATTTGTAAAGTGCCTGTGTTTCAATTGGAACAATATGAGATGCAATATGATATTAAAAAAAAAACAAATCATGAACTAAATAGTGACCCAATTTGAAATCAATTATGGTTTATCAGAACATAAATCTGATTAGGACTCTATGTTACTGTTAGATGACACAGATTCCTTAACTGGCATGAAATAAATCGTGATCTAAATTAAAAATCTACTACGAAAACGTGTACATATTACTCCTACTCTACTGCTAGAATGTAGGGGTCCCCATAATCGCTGGCTTATTGTTAATAATTCAAAACTCAGTGGCGGATCCAAGGGTATGCCAGGGACGAGCCGCCAGGGTCCAATTTTCTTCCTTTTCATGTAGTTTTCGAAAAAAATTGGCGGAAATATAATGTTGATGCCCACCTTTTGGTTGGCGCCTTCCATTTAGAAAATCCTGGGTCCACCACTGAAGCTTGTCTATTTTTTGTTGTGCCCAGCACTTGGTACTAGTGATTCCTCGCTTGTTCAATGATTCAGAACTAACTAATGTTTTTTGGCTGATTGAATTTCCAGTTTTTATTTTGGTATGTGGTAGGCTAAAAGAGACCTTTCACGAAGCTAAAATAGATAGAGATGCGGAAACGGGACGCCGTTTCAGAGAGTCAACATGTGGATATAATTCATTAGGAACACTCATCTAGGCCATACGTGTGTACGAGCGGCTGTCTTGGCAACCTGATGGTAATATTAATCCATTTCAACTGATGCTATGGCAACAGATTTATACATGTCATGTTCGGCCGTCACGTGGAATAATGAGGAAGTAAATACAGGAAGACCTTACGTAATCCAGCCATGTAAATCACAACGATATTCCAGTTTAATGGTTGGTTTTCCCAATACCATATGCGGCTATTTCAAGGAGAAGCAACGAGTTGTGTAACTAAGGTTTAACCCATTAAGGGCCGAGTGCTTGTTGCACAATAATCTAGTTTTCCCGTAATGCACAATGTTGACATTTTTATGCAACTTCTAATGTAAATAAATTGGGGATGAGAACCTTATGAGTTTCAAAATAAATTTAAATTTGTAATGGTGTTTTGAATTTTAAATGATGTGATAAATTTCTCTATCACATTTACAAATTTAGGCAAACAACAAAATGTCAACGTTGCCAACTTTGTGTATAACAGGAAAACTTGAATGCACTTAATGACCGTACAAAGATGTTGATATGAGAACTATAGCAGATCCACTGCACACTCTCTTCTTATCAATTTTACAAGAAAACGAAAGCAAGTGTTGGTCAGTGACGTCATAGACAGGAGTAATTCAGTGTTATGAAAGTAACAGAGGGAAGAGGAATACTTCAATATTATGGACTAAAATCATGGGTCTCCAAGTGTTTTCATTATCGCTTGCAGGAACACCACTATTACCAATTTCGTGTATTTTGTGGACTTTTCCTGGTTGATTTTCTTTGGTTTTTTGATTATTTTACCAGGGTTGACTTGTTACCTTGGTTACATGTGTGTCCATAAAACTGGAGTGCACTCATTCTTTTTCACACAGGTCAAACCAGTGCATTGCTTTTATGGCCAAAACCATATATACGCTCTGTAGTGCATGCAGCAGAGTAGTGCTTCTGAGAGTTGTTGAATGCATGCCATGTTAATTATCTCACAAACGTTTATTTTAGTTTCCAAGGCGACGATGGACTGGTTGCCATGTTAACATCTCTTTGGGAATTAAGCAAAACAAGTTCGTCAAATTGCAGCAGCAAATTTAATCCTCCTGCTGGACGTTTGTTAATGACCTAGTGACCTCATTTAATTTAGGTTGATGACCCATTGACCTACTTAAGGTTTTCGTAGATCCAGTGTTACGTAATTTCTACAATTGAATTTGACCGATTTCCGAGACAAGATGATGTAAATACTGTTACGAAATGGCATTCAATCAGATAAGCTCCAGCAAGCAGTACAATTCGGTTCTCATCCAGGAAGCTGGAACAATCGAATTTTCCTGAAGTGAATTCTGCAGAATCTACAAAATCTATGAAGTTTGTCATTTTCTCTGGAACAGAATCTCAGTGAAATTCAGCGAATTTAGTGAAATCTAATAGATCATTGAAGCATGAATTACGGTCCATTTAAAGATGCACCCTGTTATCTGTACCTTCCAGACACAGTTTTAGCATTAGCAACTCTTTGTAAAAAACACTGTATCCGAGATCCGAGATTTCCCGTGGGGTCGGTGGTGTCACTGCCCACCATGAATGTTTGATTTTCCAAAAATATAACCCTGCAGGAGAATTTGGACCTTGGGGCGCGCGTCCCTGGCGCCCCCGTTAGATCCGTCACTGCTGATGAAGCCCTTCCATTGTTCTACTGATGTTCGAGTCAGATAATGAAGAGGTTAATGTAAGGTTACTTTACTGTATGTAATCAATCCACTGATTTTTTAATGTAAGGTTATCTTACTGTATGTAATCTGTCCACTGATTGATTAATGTGAGGTTATCTTACTGTATGTAATCTGTTAACTGATTGGTTAATGTGAGGTTATCTTACTGTATGTAATCTGTGAACTGATTGGTTAATGTGAGGTTATCTTACTGTATGTAATCTGTCCAGTGATTGGTTAATGTGAGGTTATCTTACTGTATGTCCACTGATTGGTTAATATGAGGTTATCTTACTGTATGTCCACTGATTGTCCAGGCCGCTTCACCACGTCCTGCCACAAATTACAGCTTATTCTATGCAACTATTATTCAACCATGGGTGATTATGCTTGATCTGAGGCGTACAGAACTCATGACTTCTCAGTGAAACAATCTGTATCCTACAGTTTTAGCAAAATACTAGAAAATTATCCCTCATTGAGCAGTTGTGAAACTGCATCAGCGGTCCACACCTTTACCAGTTTTACCCAGTCAGTGTGCAATGTGTATGACATGTCTGTCTTTGGAGAATAGTCTGCCAATGCAGAAAAGTCATGATACCTTATGGTTCAGCGTTTCAGCCAAAAGCTGGTGTCTAGAAATAGCACTGCTACTGCCATTTCTATGCATTGCATCCTTAGTTCGCTAACCATAGAGGGCCTTGGGACGTGGTTTCACCCATACCGTTGGGGGTACCCGTGTGTAACATCATACAGTAATACCCTCAGCTAATATACCACTGCAAACGAAAGATGTATCTATGTGATGATCCTCTTCTAGAGAAAATATGAAAAGTGGGACACCGTGAATTTTAGAGCTTTGTTGATTGTGGAAGCAAAATTGATGGTGCTGACAAGAGACAAATAATTCACTATTGCCACAGACTGTTTTTGTCCTGTTGTCTGGGTTGTGTTTGGGAATTACCTTGCAATGTGAAGTTGTAAGTGAAGTGAACACTATTAAAAGATTTGCTGGTGGAGTCGAGATTTCTATTTACGTTCATTAAAGTGAAGTTGCTTTTAGATCTACGCAATTAAATGAGCGTAATGAATCCCCACAGTAGCGGGTGCAAGGAAATCTCAGCTGGTATCCGAGGGGGTGACAATAGAATCATGGGTATTAGTTCAGGCACTGGGCCCAAATAGTTGAGGAATACAGAAGAAGGGTATTGGACTTGATTCCCATTCAATAAAGTCTGCAGGCAAACCACTGGTTTGAAGATTAACTTTATTGAAGAAATCTTCCTTAAAGGAACACTGGAATGCTCACCATGTGAACACATAATCCTGGTATTCAAGAACATGGGGATACAATGCCCATTCACTGATACCAATTCTTCAGAAACAGTCCTCTTTTGGTAGAATAACTGGGCATTCTGGTACTTTAGCAGAGTTATAAACAACACATAAATCCAGACAGTACAGTTGCAGGGCTTCTGGCATTACACACAGTAAATCCAGGGGGAGGGGGGATTTCACACAGTTAAACAGCACAATTGAGCCAAAAAAGCTCCTTTACACAATGACAACAGTAACAGTTGAAGCTAAGTCAGCTAAAACTCTGAAATGAATGAATTGCATTACAATTGGTACACAGTGGGGATTTCCACTAAAATGCATCTAGCAGAACAATTACATTTATTCAATTACAAATGCAGTACATTTCAATGTAGGCAGGCTAATGTTTTCTACACAAATAGATCTTCAATGAATCCTACTAGAGTTTTTCACAAACACACAAAATTGGCAATGTTGGTATTATTGCCAGCTTTGTATTCCCACATATTTGCAGTTTTCTTCTCCATTTGCAACAATTGATATTAGTAAACATGAAATTAGAAATCAAGGGGTATATATATATATAAGAATTACATTTCTTCAATATAAATTTTATTGGATGAATTGATTTTGAAAGACACAGCTAAAACAAAGTTGGCCATTCTTGTATTGTGGAGAGATTATGAAAACCTCTATTGCAAAACTACGAAACAGCGCTCACTGGCCGAACTAACTAAGAAGAGAGGAAAGAACGTTGCATGTCCATGTGACATTATTATTTCTTAGATTGACTTCTTCCTCTCAGGTAGAGATAACATAAGATGTAGTAGTAATTGGTTTCTTACAGTGAGTGTGTCCCTCGTAGTTTGTGAGGATGTAGAACACCATATATTCTCCCATGGCTTGCTCCCACACTGGCCCTCTTGATTGCTGCCTCATTTCCCAAAGATCCTTCAGAATCCCAAATGTCAGCCTTTAAGAGCGCGACCCTTTCACTTTCTCTTCTATCTTTCTTTTTCATTTATATTTTTTGTTTAAGTCACGAATTTGGCTCAGATTCGTTTTCATATTAAAACGCAATTCTGTAAATTTTTCTGTATTTTTTACTTGGACGTTGGTTCTCTTTCAGTGGCGTAACGTTAATAGATCTTCTTTTCCTTTTTTTTGAAATTTTTTGGAGGACACAAGTCGTTTTAGTGGAGCCACTGATACCCCTGTTTTGGACTTCTGGTGACGTCTGCTCTGGGTTTCAAAGCCAGGGTGGATCCTCGCTTGTGTGCTTTCTCGCCTGCACACAACAGATTCCCCAGATTCACTTCTGGTGTGACACCTGGCAACTTCTTGATGGCCAGCATGGCAGCCGGTCAGTCACATTCCCTACATGGATGTAGCAGAGGTAGGATGCTGGGATTCAAGTGGGAGACCTCCCGCATAGCGAGCAGACACGCTATCCACTAGGCCACCGCGACCGGCTACGTTAATAGATTTATATCTTCATTTACGTTATGGCGAAAAAATTCCTGTCGTGTAGTGGTTGTAAAGGAAGAAACGTTTTTACAATGAAATCCAATTGTTACTAACTCTGACGTATAGGCACTATTCACAATGGAGTCTCAATATACACAAGATAAAGCTGTCTCCTTTGGTTACTGAGTGGTTTTGTAATGCAGAACGTTCCTCTCGTGTAGGGGATCTGTTTACAATGTACATCACTCTCCATTGTTTCACCCACGGACATCGGTGAGACGGAACGACACTGATGAGTCAACATCCCACGGTGGACCTTGAAATCATATTACTCAAGTGAGATATACCTCCCGAGTCGGAGTGGCCGAATGGTATCCAGCGCTGAGCTCGCCACTCGGACAGTCGTGGGTTTGAGCCCCCAACCCTCCACCAATGCTTGTGGATACATCTGCAAGTACATGGATCAAAAAGGCTCGGCTGCCATGCTGACCTCTATACAGTCAGCAGGTGTTGCACCAGAGGTGAAGTTTAGGATCACACAAGTGAGAAAGTACACAAGGGATCCACCCCGGCTTTCAAACCACAGGCAGAAAAGGACTTATGTCCTCCAAATTTTTTTTATGAAAAAAACGTAATGGTATGCCTTTCTGATCCTGAGAAGTCTCCTCAGGGGAGTTCAGTTAGATTTGTCCAAAATAAGGCAATGTGGCCAGCTAGTTTTGTAGATCTAGAATACGCTGATGCCGAGTAGTCACTGCAGGATTATATTGGATGATTTAGGGGTTGCTCCCCACTCCCCCCACCCCCCCCCCCCACCAAATGAAAAATTGTCCCGATTTTGGAACATTTGGCAATATCGTATGTTGATGCTCCCTCCCAGGAAGTCAAAGAATCCTGGATCCACCTCTGGATTGTTTACCACTGGTAGAGTATGTGAAGAGATAACTTTATTAACATTTTGCTGATTTGACCATTCGAATGAATTCAAAGTCAGCAAACATAGGAACTAGAAAGATTAAAGCCGGTCACGGTGGCCGAGCGGATGGCATGTCTGCTTACTGTGCCCGAGGTCTCCGGATCGAATCCACGCATCCTACCTCTGCTACATATATGGCATGTAGGGAACGCGACTAGTCACCATGCCGGCCATCAAGAGGTCGACAGGTCTCGCATCAGAGGTGAATCTGGGGAATCCATCATGCACAGATGGGAAAGCATGCAAGCGAGGGATCCACCCTGGCTTTGAAACCCAGGGCAGCCGTCACCAGAAGTCCAAAACAGGGGTGTTAGTGGCCCGTCAAAAAGGACAAGGAATTAGAAAGATTCCCCACTGTACTGAATAGCAAATTAACTAAAACACTCAAAGAAAATTTCCAAAATGTGTGACGTCTGACAACTAATACGCTACGTTGAAACTAGATTTCCTTAATCAGTTTCACAATTCTGTCATATCTGCTTTATTTGCACATAGTGCTTTGTATGGTCTAGAAATTGAAATGTTAAAATGTGTCATATCTGCGCTGGGTTTTGGTACTAAATAGAATCAGGAAATCAAAATGGAACACTTCAGAGGTTAAAAATTAATCATTTTTACTGACTGTGTTTGAAACAAAGATCCATGTTCCTTTTCCAAAGGGAAAATTAAAGTTCAACTAGAAAATGATATGAATATCTCGAATAGCCGTAAGGAATACGATTATCCCTTTGTTTGGTTTATGTTTGCTCTGTCTCGTCATTGTTCCATTCAACACCTGCAGCTTTCACAGCAGTGATGTTGACATGGAGGATACTTCAAAACATTCTCATCCGGAAGAAGAGATTGTATTATCACACAGAAACAAGATCTTCAAAGATTTTTTTATTTTACCTTGTGTTTCACGAAAGAAATAAACTCAAAAGATTTTTTATTTTACCTTGTGCTTCATAGAAAGGAATAAGCAGTTATAAAAGGTGGGATAAATCAGAATTACAAAATCAATAGAAAGAAATAGAGAAAAGAAAGTCCAGCACATATAATCCACCACGAATTTTCATCCAAGGCATCTGAATTATAATTTGGGATCCTTGCTATTTTTCACCCTGCCGGAAGAATATCCAATACTTACTTGTTTGTTAGTCTCCGCAAGGAGACTATCTGTGATGCACTCACTACTACTGAGTGGATATTTTTTTGGTCAAATTTTACCCAT
>JBCAUG010017234.1:0-25109 GCA_038406175.1 Haplosyllis leylae
CTAGTTTTCACAATATTATAATGAGCTTTTATGATTCCTAAAATAACATTGCGTCAATGGGCATATTTCTCCAACTGATGGATTCATCAGATTCACTTGCAATATAATACCTTACAAACTCTTAGTGGCCAAAATGGCAGCTGAATTCTGTTAAACCACTTACTTTTCAAGCATTGATCTTAGTGGCCAAAATGGCAGCTGAATTCTGTTAAACCACTTACTTTTTCAAGCATTGATGGGAGTTTCCAGCATTAGTTGGATTTTGTTGTACCCCGGTCCTGCAGACCGAATGTTGACAGTGAATAACAGAAAGTTTAGTTGATTTGCAAATCTATTTTGTTCTTGCTTTATTTTTAGTTACTGGAATCTGCAAACAGCCTTTTTTGTGTCATATGGTGGCTCTGTTTTAAACAGCTCTCTGGTAAACTTGACTGCTGCGAGGGTGGACATTGAGGTTGCAGACACTACCTTTGATACCTTTCTCAACAATCCGTACGCAGGACTCCACTTCTCATCTGGTGTACAATTTCGGTCAGGTAAGAAATGTATTTTTTTTTGAAATGTCACCTGATGCAACATGTCTCAGCTTTGATTTTCAATTTCTGCATTATTAACTTACAATGAAAATAACTGAAAGTCATATATATCTGTCAAACTAAGTTCAGTGTGATCTGTCGATTTTCGCTGTGGAACCAAGCATTTTGGAAGCGGGACTTCCTTGAAATGAAATCACACAGATAGCAGGGGTACAGTATTAAGCTGACTGACACCACTATGGGGTGAAATTTGTACACAAATCATAATCTGTTAAAGAGAGTACCAACAAAAGGAAAAAAAGATCCGTCGATAGCCAGCTAAACCAGTTCCACTACCTACCTGAAGAATTGGATCTCGAGTTCAGAAGGTTACCAATTTCAGAAAGGTATATTTCAATAATTTATCGAGAGTATAACTAGCAAAGTACACAAGTAAATAAATTCCCATCTTTATTGGTAGGGAATACTACGTTTTGAGCTTTAATACTAAAGGAGTAATAAAATGTGTCATCCTTGATGGTATCCTACTGACACAAGAGCTACAATCACACGCGTTTTCATTAACCAGACATAATTCGCAGCATTAGCATCACATACGCTTCCTGCATCGTAACAAAAACGAGAAACAAAACGTTACATCCAGCGAACATGGATTGTAAATCCAATGCTCTCCCTACTGAGCTCATCAGGCATTACTCATATATTTATGTTCCATTGCTTTTAACTAAAGCATCTCAGTCTAAATAGTTTAGTTTAAGTTAGTTAGTTTAGAGTTGGTTTGAAAATCCACTACATAATGCATGCCAGAATACTTCGAAGACCATTGGATTCACACTCCATCGGCTGTAGGTTAAAATCCTACGAGAGATAACTTTTTTGCTAATTTTGTGTGTTTTTGGAAAAAAAACTTTAGGATGTCACACAAATACACAAAATAGCTAATTATGACTGGTTTTTGGGCTATTGAACAAAAGAATTGGAGTATTAACGACAAAAAACGAAACACTACATATATCTATCAAAATAAAAATCTGGTCACTAAATAAGATGGATTGCAAATATTGCCAATCGGTCTGATTGAAATATATTTTCGAGTTGAGGATGCAGAGGAAAGTTTACGCGTTTGTCCTTCGCTGTATTGAGTATTCGCTTTGCAGGAGAAAGAAAAGGCAAGCAAAGTCGAACACTGGAACAGAACCAGATAAAGTGCGACTTTTGGGACTACATGTTGCAAACCAGGTAGACTCCAGTATTCTTTTGATGATACAGTTCAGTCTATTCATTTGGGGTCTTGCGAAAAAATCAATGCTTTCTGTGAACTTGCAGGATAGACTTGATATATTGGAACAGGCGGCAATCAGTTTTCAATTTAGGAATAATTTCGAACTTGAAATAGAAGATTCCGTCTTTGAAAACAATGAAAGGGCAATTAATATAAATTTTCTCAGAGGCGACGAGGGTATGTAAATATTAAGATTGAAATATTCAAAATTGATATTGGTCGACATTCAAAAAATGTCACAACTAGCAATCTAATCAGTCACACTAAATCTATAGACAATTCTGGCCTCTGACGGCTCCATTTGATCTTTATAAACAGGAGTAGGTCTAATTGCGGACACATTTTTACAGGGACTGTTCGAATAGAGAGATGTAATTTTACCAATAATGTAGCAAATGGCCCGGGAGGAGCCATTCAGTTGGACCAAATAAGTGGATCTGTATCATTCGCTGTGGAGGATTCTTATTTCACGAAGTTAGTGTTTTTAATTTTTTAAAACAATTGCAAATAAGGTAGTAATATTATTGGGGTCGAAGTTGCTAAGTACATTCTAATGTTTATCTGGATCTAAGTAATAGCAGTGGTGGAGTCCACCTATGAAAATAGTAATTGAATTTGTTCACGTTCTACAGTTTTTCTTTTGGCTTATTACAACATATATATCTGATATTTCCAGCAACATAGCCAATGACGCCAACACAACAGCAGATGAAATCATTGAGGTGTCAAAGTTGACTGGATCAGGAGGTGCAATAGCGGTGAACCTTCGTAGAGGCCACACTGCTGGTACGTTTTCGGCGACAGCGAATGTTTTTTTTTTCATCCAAAGCAATCGAGGTTTTTGGTGATTGCTTTTTTTGGGGGTGGGTGGGCGCAGAAGATTTGGGGACTTAATAATGAGTAGGCCTAAAACACGTTTTACTTGAGATAATATATGCCATTAAATCAAATGAAAATAAGTCAGAAAGATACAAACTAAATCAAATCAAAACAAAAGAAAAAGGAACAAAGGTAATTACGGAAAAGATTTTATGTGAATAAACTTTAAATTGTGACTGTAGAAGATTGTATTGCCGAATATTTTCCATCAGAAGTATCCACGGAAATGGACACCATTGAACAGAACTTGATTCATATTTTTGATTATCAAGATTCATCATGTGATTATTTCTAGGACTGAATTTACTCTCGTATTCTTGATAGGTAACAGGAGAAAATGATGACGTAATTTTAGTGAATATTGAAAGGAATAATCGATATTCTATTCAAATAAACAGATGCCCTCAGGGCGACTTTTGAGGTTAACAACTGTCGGTTTGACAATAACACTGCGGGTTCGTATGGTGGAACAATATACATCACTCCTGGTGTCATAGCAACGATTGAGAACTCCTACATGAGGAACGTTGACCAACCAACTGCCTCTCGACCTAACATCGGTAACAGCCTATACAGCCTTTTGTATTTGTTATATGTGCAGTGTGGCGCAACAATAGGCATTTTCACACATGAACTTATTAGAAATTCCAACCCCGGGACATACATTTTGTAAAATAACAACGATTTTTTTTTCAATTCAACAACAATCTTGCATTAAGTATGTTTACTTGCTTGTTATAATATTTATGCTTAACTATTACAGGAGACGTTTTGGAGAGCAGAGGAAGCTTGTATTTGAGGGACAGTGACATAGTACTTCAAACTGCTTTTGACACCATTTCCTCTGTTGCATACAGAGCTGATAGGGACAGTGTCTTTATGGAAGTGGAAAATACAAATATTACCTGCCCCGAAGGATTTTCGTGTACATATTAATAAGTGTTAATTTTTCTCATCCATCATAAATTAGAAAATATCAAACATAAAAAATATCAAACATCCGAAAAAAATCCATAAAATCAAGAAAAATGTTAGCTAAGAGAGATAGCGGCGAGTTCCTAGGATGTCCCCACTACTGCCATTTGGATTCCTCATCCAAAATACGGTTTTGGTCTCTTGATACAATGCATCAATGATTAAATGAAATGGATTTTTTTTCAGCTGATGTTGTCACCAATGCCATAACAAGTGGCGATCGGCAGCAAATAGAGAGCTTGTTGATTTTCTGCCAATCCTGTTCCGAAGGTCTTTACACACTAGATAGATCAAAGATAAAGGTTTGTGCATCAATACTTGCCATATTATTTTTCTCACAAAATCTTTATATTTTACATATGATGTAGATTGTTTGAAATGTTTGAAATGTTGAAAAGTCACTGGAACTGTTTTCAGCTTGATGGACTAAGTGCTGTCCAATTGGAAACAGTGATCTGTAATAGTTGTCCATATGGAGCATCCTGTAGCTCTACGGTATGGTTTTCACCAATTTTAAGAGATTCAATTGGACTTACTTGTACTAAATCTTAATTAAGATTGGAATCGATTAATGAAATTTTAATTAATCTACTGAATTAGCATTTTGGGGATGTGAGGGTACTTAGCGGAGTGAAATTCTGGAAGTTGACGATTTCTTTGAGAAGAACATCCTAAAAACCCAGAAACCTGTCCTAGCAACACTTGCAATGGATTTTCTCATGAATAAGCCTGAACTTATTTTTGGCTGAGAAACTTGTTCACTTCTTTGCAGGCACCATATTCTAGAGCGAATTTTTGGGGAGATGTGTTTCTTGACAACGCCATATCTAAGATAGAAATGTTGTCCTGTCCAGAGGGATACTGTTGTCAGGTAAAACAGCCTATCGTTTTTTGAAAATAGCATCATCAAAATGGTTGATTTGAACACCATAGTACTAAAATTAGAAGGCCAGATGACTAATGTATGGACTTATCAAGATTTCTCTGTACAAGAACATGAACTGGAGAACAATAGAAATTTCATAGTGCACATGCTCAATTGCTGTTATAATGTTTATATTGCATACCTTCAAGTTTGTAAAACTTCGCTCTTGCTGCGTTGTGTTATCTTAAAATCTCTTGAATTGTAGAACGAAACCTGTTCGGATTTCAAGAAGTGTGCGGACAACAGAAACCAGAGCATTCCTATGTGTGGTCAATGTGTAGACGGATACAGCGAGTCTCTGTTTTCCACAGAATGCATCCTGAATGCTGACTGCTCGCCCGCCACTTGGTTTTGGCTTGTGAGTTATAACCTGTTTATGTGCTCATGAATACCGAGAGGTTTCTATCAATTACGTAGCTCAATCAGCTGCCCAGATAGTAGATAATGCTCTGGCACCGTAAAGGAAAAGCTATGTGTTTATTAAAAGTGCAAAAAGTCAAACCTCATTGAACACTTGTTGTATTCTTAGTCTATTTAACCCAATTGAACTATGGTCAATATAGTAGCTTGGTAAATTCTACCATGGAAACCTTTAGAGACACCAATTAATACTTTAAATTTGATAAAAATTACAAATATTAAGGAACAAATAATTTCACTTGAGTGACCCGTTGAAGGTGAGATTTAACCGATGCATGGTGAGATTATCATTGATTTCAATGGAAATTTGGTTTATCTTTGTTGGCTGGTGAATTTTGCATAAATTTCACAAATAATGACTATGTCATTATTTTTCCATCAAACTATCCTTGTTAAATCTTTGAATAAAAAACCCTAATAGCTTCTTTTCACAAAGAGCAAATATAAATACTAGTACTTGGGGTAAGACGGCCTATTCGTTAATTGAGAAGACGTAATTAATAGTAATATCTACATTTACATCATGAAAGTTCATTTTTCCGAAATACATTGTTGCACCAAAGCAAATAATTTGCTGACACAGTCAGCCCCCAGTTTGGTAGTAGCATGAATATTTGAACGAATGCGTGGTTAAAAAGTAAATGAAACAAATGTATATTATTGACATCTATTTTAGGTAATTGCACTGTATGGAATAGGCTATGTGTGTTTGTTTATATTCGAAGAAGAAATCAGAGAGATTATTCGTTCATTCAGCGGCTGGTTCAGGAAGAAATTTAATGCTTGCCTGTGAGTAAAATCATTAAAAAAATTAAATTTACAGCTGAAGGCACGATATCGATATAAAAGAATAAAGTACTGTAGCAAATAAAATTAACGAAGAGTCACATAATTATTTGAATTCCTGATTTTAGCCATATTATTTTGAGATTATATGCATTGTTCGACAAGATTATGCTGAGTTGAGCAATATGATAACGTCTGCACAAAAAAATCATAATCGGGCAAAGGTTTATGTTGGTCTGAAGTTCTAGAGTTATATTAACAAAGTTTTCGAAATTAACAAAAACAATAAAGTTGCCATCAACGGCCATGTTGGCATCAAAGGTTTGTCAACAGCAAAAAAGTTATCTGTATGGTGAGTCTCCATCTGATGATCGCATTATCAATAATTTAATGCTGATCCTAATGAGCTAATCTGGCATGTGCTTCTAAGTCTGAGACATAAAAATCCTTATGTAGTCATGCTCTATTGATTCTTGCTGATTAATCTTAAAACAAAAGTCAGTTTAAAGGATTCCCCAACTAGCAACATTGTTATTAACGGTAACTTAATCGAGCAGAGTGTGACACAATTAGGGTTCGTAGCCCTAAACCCCAAGTTCCTTTGAATTTCTAAGGATTTAAAAAATGACAGCATATATTTTGTACAAACAGAAGTAGAATGAGATCGCAATCTAGTGGAATGGAACATCCCAATCACCGGCAAAATAATCCACAAACAACGTCTGGACAACAAAGTCAACAACAACAACAACAATCAACCAGGAACCAGTAATATTTTAATTCTGAAATTGCTTTGAAATGATCATTCAACAACATACTTTGTACTCTTAGTGTATTTTTTTCTATTTTGTTCTATTTTTTTTAAAAAAAGGAGCACTATTAACAGAAGGGCTGCATTTTATGACGAAGACGACGAAGAGGAAAGTGCTCTGCTAACAATTTTTATGTACTACGTTCAAGTTCCTTCTCTGCTGCAGATAGACATTCTTTACCAGAATAATAGGTAAAGTGGTTCTAACTCTAAAGCTCTTAAACTTGGCTACGTAGACGACATAAACTTCAATCTTTTTACCTTTCGTCATTTGATAGCAGTTTGTCAAAATGGCAGCTTAAGGTCCGTTCACATCGAATGATGCGAAATGACGGTGACAAAAATTTTTACTTTCATGTTTGCTGTGAACATCGTCCGCAATGTCACTGAATGACAGGAGTTCAATACAATCTACTGACAACAAACGGAAATTTTACACTGTTTATGCAGATTAGCTTCATTTTAACTTCATTAAAAGTACATTAAAAGTAGAAGGCTATTGCACAGTTTCTGTGAAGTTTATATTTGAGGTTAATCGTAACTGGGAAGGCACACCTGGCTTTTTCTGCAATTGATATGTCAGAAAGGATTCTTCATTTTGCACAAATTGAATTTGAAAGAACAGAGGAGTTCTACTGACTGGGCTGTACCTATATCTCTATTTTACAAAACTAAGCAAAAAGTTGAAAAATTCCTTATTCAAGCCATGTGCACAATTTGTGTCTGACTTCATTGAATCTCCCGGAAATGGATGAACTATTTATTTTGAGACTTGACAGCTTGCGACATTGGTCTCTTATTCGTTATCACTCATTTTAACAAACCTTTGAGCGACTTCAATGTGTATAAACTCAATTTAGAATTACGTACAAAACGGTGTTGAGTTGTGGGGGACATGGAAAATAAATATGTGACTGTATCTACAGGAACCCACCACTGGAGAACTTAATCAACAATGTGAAAAACGTCTTCAGCTTCAACACATTCGGGGTCGGGTTTAATACTTGCCTCTTCGATGATACTACTGCAGGTAGGTTTCTTTTCAAATATCTCTACCTTTCATATCTTACCATCTTTGGAACCGTTCCCAAGTGAACTTTCCGTACGTTTGGTGCATTTGTATTTTTTGATTTGTAGTGTTTAAGACCTGGGCACAGACGCTTTTTGTCTTCTATCTATTCCTGGTACTGATCATCTCCTTCCTTCTTGCCAAACTGATTCGCGTGTGCTTGATCGCTTCGGGAACATTCAACCCTCAGCAGATTGTTCCAAAGGCTCAGAGAGACGTGATGAAGCAACAAGGTCTCCTGAAACCTGGCTTCCAGTGGCCAATTCCTCAGCACTTGAACGCTCATTTTTGTGGTAAGTGTTAAAAAGTGTTAAATCTCTTCCAAAACAAGAGATACTGTTAATTTTGTGATGGATCTCGATTACCAAGAACAATAAGGGCACAATTCAAGACATTTGAACAACTTCATGAAAAAGCAATGTTTCAAAGTTAATTACTATTATGTTTCTCACACAGGTGCTTTGATACTGTTGATGTTGTACACTTATCAGTACTTTGCTGAGAATGCCTTCGCCTTGGTGAAATGTGTCCCTGTTAAATCCACGGAGAAGGATCTTCTGTTCATCGACGCCACCGTGGAATGTTACCAGGATTGGCAGGTTATTGCTTTTCAAAAGAGTAGCTTGTATGCAATGCTTTGTTTTTATTCATGAATGTACGGAGATAAATGACAGCTTAGGGCCCCTTTACATCCAGCGTTTGAAACGTCACTGCGAGATCGTTCCCAAATCAGATATATGAATTCTGTCCTGTACTGTTACACCAAGCGTCAGTGTCAATGCTAGCGTCAAATTTATCTGTGGCTTGGAAATGGCTTTGCGACCCATTGCAGACGCATCGCTGTCGCTGGATGTAAATGGGCTCTTGTTGGCCCAAAGTATTGTATGTTACTGAGAAAGTTTTTGATGTTATTTCCAGTTCGGTGTGTTTGCTTTTGCTGTCGTGTACGTGTTCCCTTTCTTTGTGGCCATCTTGTTAGCTCCAGTTTTGGTGAAACGAAGAGTCATCTCTGTCACAGTAAGCAACATCGTTTCGTAATCGTCTACTGTTATTTCTGTTGGGTGACTGAAGTATTAAAGAGAACGCTTAGGTCTTTGACACACTACTTTGATCTTTTCATCAGGCATTCGTTATATCCATTGTCCTGCCACTGTTCAGTGTGCCATACCTATTGTACCTGTACATGCGCATGCGTAACAGAGACAAAATGGACAGACGCCGAGCTGCAGCAGGGTACCCTATGATTGATAGGGAGGAGGAAATCAGGAGGCAGAAGTTCCTGGACCGCAAAATGCACAAGGAGAATCGCGGTGCCGGTATTGGAGCTGTCAAGACAGTGGTGGGAGTAATGATGGACCCTTACAGGTAATTCAGACAAATTTCGACAGAAAGACATTGAAACTTTTGGTGCAATTGTTGAAGTTAGAGCCCAGATGAAAAAAATAGGTAATTTTTTATGGACTACAAACTGGCTCTCTGATTCGCGTTTTTTGATCTGAATTTTTTTCTACTATTGTATTGTAGAAAAGACTTATTAGGAGGATTGTGTTGGGAAGGTATGAACTTAATATCTTTCAGAAACATAATTGTAAAATAATTGCATGTTTGTCTCGTCTGGTACGAGTATCGAAACACTGCCTGAATAAGTATAATTGAATGCTAATTTGTTGTTGAATCATTGTGATTGACTTTAGATTGTCACCTTTTGCGTACTTTTTTATTCTCGTTTATCTCTAACTCCAGGGGTGATATCACTGCAAAGATTGCTGTTGGTTCTGTTCGCCACCCTCATCAGTAATGTCCTAATAAGACACATATTCTTGGTGCTTGTATGCTTACTCAGGTAGAAATTTCAGCACTTCTTCTGCTTTTTTTCCAACTACACGTTAAATTCAGTGTGACTACTATCATAAGATAACACTATTAATGTTTTATTATGATATCATAAAGTTGAAATGAAAATGCGTTCACTACGCTTTTATGTGAAGTTAGTGTGTTTTAAATTTTTTTTGTGGACAATAGTCCTTTTAGTAGACCAAAAGACAAAAAATTATTTGCGTCTTTCAGCATGGTTGTGCACAATAAAGTGAGACCATTTGTTCGAAATTCGAACAACATCTTGATGTCACTGGCACTTGGAATTCTCCTCTTCGTCTCCATAATGAACCTTCTTAAAGCTGGGTACTTCGAATCTGGAACAATACCAACTAACACGGCTGACATGGTCCTGGAGGTTTGTATCAAAGATGACTTCAAATTTTACTTCTAATTTAGTCAATAGCCACCACAATTCTTCATGCAATTACACATTACCGATGAAAGGGCGGGGTCTCGATGGAAGACGAAGGAGAAACGACAGCAATGCTCCCCTTCCACAAACAACTTTTCCCGATTCCATGTTTTTGTTGAAGATTGGTAAAATATAGGGGCGACCGCTTCCAATAAGAAATCCTGGACCGGCCATTAGTAGCTATTCCTATCGATTGCCTTCTTTCAATGAACAAATATCGATGGTGCCTCTGCAGGGTAAACAAATAAGTTGGACCCAATAGAATTATTGTATCCCAGACACACCTTTCGTTGTATGATCATATATGGTAATTTAAGGGAACTTAATAAAAGATGATGCTCATTTGTTTACACGTTACCTTGCCTACATGACCTCACTTTTTCTAGTAATGCAGTGTTTTTCTTCGAAAAATATTCGTCAGTTGTTATCAATGTGGTAATATTATTTTTAACATGATGCTATTAAAATTTTGTTCATAAACTATTTTAGGGCTATGACTGGGTGGAAGTGGTTTTACTTGGATTTGTACCTATGGGCATCATTGGCTTCAGTGCGCTTGGTATTCTGATTAGAATATTGGCTTTCATAGTTAAAAAGTGCCGGAGAGCTGATATGAGATTACAGTACCACAATAGGTATTCCGTTTCAACTACTGTATTTAAACATATCGTACAAGAAAATTATGCTTCTGATGTAACACATCAAATTTTAGCAGAAAAACGTTATGGTCTGTTCACAAAGTTCGAAAAAGGAACAGAAATTTATGCTTTGTTTGCTTATATCACACCAAAGAAAAGCGAATTCGCTTTTCCAGTATGCGACAAATTGCTGTGTGTAGAGTTCAATGTATTCCATCCACCTTATGTTAAATGTCCATAACATGTGGTGGCAGAAACTGCTTTCTACAATGGTAAGTAGTCAATATGTGCGAGTACTAATGATTTATTTTTGCCAACAGATATCAACATCCTTACGGGCAGATGGGATACAGACAACGCATGGGTGCGAATATGGGTAACATTTACCCATACAACGGGTATCCAGCGGCGCGATACCCTTCACTATACCAGCAGTTAGGATATGGATCAAATCCCAACATGGCATATAACGAGCATTACCCAGGGTATGTAAAAAACAAAACCTCAGAAAAATACTTTCGGTAAGGTTCAGCAATTTCTTTGTTCAGCACCATCGTGAGATCACCTTTCAAAAAATATTTCGTTCACACGAACAAAAATAGTTTTACTGCTTATTTCTCAAAACGACGTTTTGGTAATTGTTTATTGTAGACGTCAGCAACACCCAAATGGTCGACATTTACCAAGACAGAATTTATATGGAGACAATCTCAGGTCAAATCACAATGCTTATGATGATCAATTCAGGTACAACTGCTTGATATTACTTTTTAGCTTAGATATTTTTGCAGTTTTGAACTAGTAACTGTGTTCCAAGATTGAGTGAAAATTTAGTTAAATCATGCTTGGTGTACTTGCATGTAAATTTAAAAATGTTTGGATTTCGTTTCAATAGATGGACTGCGAAATAGGATTCATGTGATTGTTACTAAAGTAAGCAGAATGCTGATTTGTATTCAATTGGCTTTGCTTGTCAGTTACCTATTTATTTGGAACACTGGCAAAATGTATATAGCAATTCTGTGCCCATACATTTTTGAAAACAATGGAAAAGATAAATAGTTAAAAGCAAATAAATCTACATTGCTTGACGAATTTTGGCCTGTGAATTACTGGATGAACCAAAATGTTTCATTTTGGTCACTGCTGGGATCTTCAAATTGATGTAAATACACTGTGTATTGTTCGAAATGTTGCACCTTGTCAAATTTATTTGCAAATACTAGTTTACCAAATCTCCAATATTGGTAAAAGCCCCATGTAAGGATGAACAGGACAGCTCTCCTGTGTGTCAGAAAGGGGCACGTCTATCACTAAGACTGCAAGGTCAAGGCCACACCATAATATATAATAGGCACCTATTGGACAGCGGGCACTTCAGTAAATGCTCCCAGACTATGTACAACTTGTAGCCCTGCCATTAAACCATCATTCATGCACCAACACTGTGTCTTTGTCTTTATGACCCCATGACATGGTGGCAGCTCAGACTTAGTATTTGAGATCTCATCTAATGTTGGAATATTGGTCTGGATAGTTGTAACCTAGTGCCAATTGTTTGACAGTGTTGAAGGTGACCTTCAAGGGATTTGCCTTTCATACACCGAACAATGGTACTTTCTTCCATGTGGAACAAGTGTGTGCTCACAGAGGAGGCCATTGCATCATGGTCAGTGGAGTACAGCAGGGAGATTGTGACACAGGACCACACCAAGGACTATCAGCCATTAAGTGTCAGTAACTTATCAGTTAAAGGCCCTTGACTATTTATTTGCCATTTTGGCTTTTGTGGGAAACTGGTTTTGGTGGGAGAATTAGTATGCATGCATGCATGTGACCAAGGTCACATATGTAATTTCAGTTCTTTCAGGACCAACACACCCTCCCAAAGTGAAATATTTTCTCAAGTAAGTGGTTATTGGCAAATGTGTAAGTGGCAAATGGTCCTGGCCTTCTCAAATTGCATGCACAGGCACAGTACAGTATCCTTGACATATACACCAAGTGACTAGCCAATCTGACAAGGTAAACTGCCCTCCCAAGTTCTCTCATTTCAGGACGACCACACCCTCCCAAAGTGAAATATCCTCTGGGAGAAGGAAACGATGGCAGGTCTTGCAGTCCTACCACAGGAGCTTTTGCCCCACATGGATTGGAATGCAGAGGACAAGCTTGCAGCCTGGATGTACTTCCAGCAAAGGCTCAAGCTGTACTACACAATGGCAGGTACCCCAGACAAGGCCAAGGTCAATGTCATGTTATTCTTTGGAGCAAAGGAGGCACACAAGAGATGGACAACCTTGATGGACCAGCTGAAAGTTGAAGACCACACCAAGATTGATGCAGTCTTCATGGCCTTTGTCAACAGCTTTGAGAAAAGCTCCTCACACTGGCAGGCCAGGGACAAGTACCTCTCTGACTACAAGCAAAGCCAAAAATGAACAAACTCATTCCAGGACCGGCACATCCTCCCAAAGTGAAATATTCTACTCACAATCTCCTTTCAGTACTATCACACCCTCCAAAAGTGAAATATCCACAGAATATGATGCAAGCAGCAAACTGAGTTCAAGGGACTCTTCAAGACCATCATGACCTGAAGGTGGCAACTTGACAGTTAAATCTGTGCATTTCCCCTCCCAGAAATGACAATAGTTGAAAGGCAAATTCATGATGCCATTCATGCAGTGAGGGATCAACAAGGAAGAGCAGTGACCTGTGGACTTTTAAAGGAACAGAAAGAAATAACAAGGGACAAGTTACAGTGTATGGCCCAGTTAAGGAGGACATCAACTCCAGACCCTCCCTCTCCCAAAAGCAATGCATTCCCTAGACAAGCAAGAGCCAGATCGGATTTGACTAATGGTGTCACCAGTGGCAGTTCAGAGGAAGATGAAGCCAATGCCTCCTCTCATAGTAGAAAGGCAAGGTTTTTGGCTCTCAAGCAGAGATTTGAAACATCCAGCTCTGAAGAGGAAAGTGACAGTGCCAGTGGTCCTTCCTGGATGAAGCGGCAAGCTTTCCAGGAATTTAACCGTAACATCAAATGGCACATGACAAATGCCTCCTCCCAGGTCTCACAGTACAGTGAGGTCATCATGTTTTTTGTAAGCTTTTCATGGTAAACTGTACTTTAAAATGGCAAATTAAATCAATAGAATGTAAATTTACAGGGCAGCCAATAAATGGCTTACTTGTCAAAATACGAACAGAAGGGGATGTTGGACAGTGGCACATCTATCACTAAGACTGCAAGGTCAAAACCACACCCTCCCAATATATAATAGGCCCCTAGCAGACAGTGGGCACTTCAGTAAATGCTCCCGGACTATGTACAACTTGTAGCCCTGCCATTAAACCATCATTCATGCACTAACACTGTGTCTTTGTCTTTATGACCCCACAATACTGTGGACCAAGTTTTCCTCGATCCCATATGGTTTCAGGAAAATTAACAACATTGTTGTCTGACCCCTACAGGAGTGACGGAACCTCGAATCTACCTCTGCTGAGATTTATACTATATTATGGTTATAACTCTGTAGGGACCGTCCAAGTAAAAGACCAAAGAGCGCTGAGCCTCAGTACTTTGGCCCACCACATACATACGGTGGCAGTCGTTATCCTGGTTACGGCTATCCGAACGACAGAAACTCGAACGACAGGAACGAAAGACGAGGTCCGAGAAATTGGTATCCGTGAAATGATCCGAATGAAGAAGACTTGGAAAAGAAGTACTGTTTAGCAATTTCAAGTTCATAAATGAAATGAGGTGCAATAATTTTTAGCTATGCAATATTATCATTATCATGAAATTAAAACTAGTTTGTACTTGCCGGCTTAGATTTGTTCAAGTGATATTCGTTAATGTTCGCAAGAGTTTCCTTATTGAGTTTATACTGGTTGACACTTCTTCTTTTGGGGGCTTTTTGAATGGCGCCTCTACTTTAAACGGAGTTGTTAAGTATCCCAGGCGCCAGTTATGTGCAACAGGGAGCTGTCAGCGATGTTCCTAATATTTTTAATGAAGTTTTGTGCGAGGCGTTGTGGAAACGAAAGACACGTCTGGCAAGATTGTTTGTCAATTCTGTTTTACATGATTTATTGGTACATGCTCATTCTATATTTTATTCTGACAATAATTCTGGGGCATTTATCTGCAAAACAAATTTATGGATATTAATTTTACTAACAATGATGTTATTAAGTATTGTGATTTTAGAGGTTTTCGTGATAAGCACTCGGCCTCATACAGCTGATTATGTCCATAGGTTAAATGTCACACATTTTGATTTATGAAAGATTAACTTACAGAGTTGCTGGAAAATGCATCGAAATAGGTCTGAATTCTACCTGTAAAAAATAATTAGCGAATTGTCATACTTTGATCTGGCAGATGTGTTTTCATATCTCGAAAAACCCCGATTGTCCAAGGGTAGAACATATTGATGATGTTTTATTCAATTTTCTAATTTTTTTCGAACTTTTATCCATATACAAATATGTATTTCACTATTTTAGCATGACTGAGAGATTGTGACGATTGTTATTTTTCAATTTTGTATGTTCTTACAAATTATGTGATTCCCACCAACGATAGACAGTTTGGAAGGAAACTTTAATATGTCAAGCTTTACCATACATGTGATATTACATCGACTTGGTGTGTACCATAAAGCGAAATTTGGAAATATTCTCCAATTTGACGATTGTAAAAGATACTGCCGGAAGGACATCCATTTCTGACTGTTTTTGGTGGTGTCAATCAATTCTCACTGGGTTTACAATTGTGGTCTGTGAGAAAATATATTTGAAAGCATAAATAAATAACCAATATCTGTCTCAAAAATAATATTCAACTGTTATATTTTATATTAGTGAGAGTCAAACTATGTTGGTATTTTTCCAGCTCACTTACGGATGCCTCTGATAACCAGAAATTTTCAACAAAGCACATGGTTAAAACCAACTTCTTGTTGGACTATCTGTAAATATTAGAGCCATACTTAGGTATGCTGGAAAAATTTCAATGTAGTTCAACTCTCCCTAACATTAAATATAACTACTCTTCCAAATAATATTTTCTCGTAGACCACCATTGTAAAACCCAGTCAGAATAGACTGAAGATATTGAAAAGAATCAGAAATGGATGTTCTTCCTGCAGGGTGTGAAAGGTCTATATATTTTGCTTTTAGTCCTCATAGATTGTAATCCGAAGATGCAAATTTATTGCACCAAAGAGATCTGAAAAGTCAGTAGAATAAAAGCTTAGTAATTACAATATGCATACTGTAAGCAACACTAAACTTCAATTCAATAAAGGAATAAATATGTAACTGATGGGAACTAAATAATTAACACTAATTTACAATGGGAGGTTATGATGTGTGTGCCATGTTCAATTTTATGTCAAGTTAATATGATCCATTGTGTACCATGCAGAATATTCACCCGTTATCATTGAGAATAAGAGTCAATATTTTACTCATGGAACATAGCAGAGGGGAAAATTGTCTAGAACACTTTCTCGTATTGAACCAAATATTGTTAAAACTTGTTGACTAATGAATCACTTCCAGGATATGTTCAGGAATAAATTTGCGCAAACATGGAAAATTGTTATTATATTCCAACAATTGTAAATATCTACACAAACTGCATTGCACATCTTCACCACCAGACAAGATCATTCTTCTTTAACTTTATGTAGATCTAATTAAAATGTTTGTACCAATACAAAGTTTACTCGATAGAGTTTTTTCAAAAAATAGCCGAAATTGGCAATAATAGCTATATTAGGATCATAGGCTTTACTATGTAAAAACAAAAATAATCCAGGAACAAAATGTTACCCCAGTGAGCATTGAACCTGGGACCTCAGTCATTTGGATCTGATACTCTCCTTTCTGAGCTATTGAGGCATGTGTTACTTGGAAGATCTAAGGTGTTTATATGGGCATGCTTTATTGGTTCTAACTGAATGATTTAAGTCCAAGATTGAAGTGGTGCAGGAGCAAAAGATAATTTAAGGACATCTCAAGCAGTTTATGTCTTGATAGCTCAAAGAAGAGAGCATTAGACCTGAATGGCTGAGATCCCATTTGGCTAACATTTTATTGCAAGATTTTTTCGTTTTCACGTAGTGAAATGCCAATATTACCTTTATTGCCAATTCGGTGTTTGTGAAAAAGTCATTGTGAAGACTATATTGTGTAAAAGGAATTCATTTGCTGAAAATAAATCTTTGTGATGGTGTCTTTGAAATGAATTTGACTCTCAAGCTGACAATATTTTGGATTTTTAGCCATTACATTGTTGACTGCACTATTTTTATTATCTCTTTCAGTAATTTGCGAGCTGTTAAGAATAAATTCATTAATTACTTTGATAAATCTTATATATTTAATAAAAAACCAACCAAGGTACTGCAGGTAAAATAGTGTTAAAAGTTACACATTATTTGACTTGATAACTTTAAGTTACTTAAACTTGTGGTATAGCTTTACGAAAAATTGTCTACTTCATCGGTGTTTCAAAAACTTAAAAATATATATATATTGAATCTAGGTAAATGTTCACAAATCTCAACAAACATGTAGGATTCTACGATTTCCACAGATCAGGAAATTGCCCGGCAAACCCGTGTACTATAACAAGATGCACTGCTCTACCCGTGGTCCTAATGGCTATGTTCATGTAGTGTACTTGTTTTCTTTTGTCCTGAAGTCCGCTCCCTGTACCTGAAAGATGTATGAGATGAAAATTAGAGTTACTTTAAGCAGAGACAAGAATCAAAAGTGAAAGGTAATGACGGGATTGCATCACTTTACTGATATCACTGATACGCACTGCCTTCTGTTGTTGTTTTATTTTAAATCCTCACACAGTCTGTAATTCTACATGCTAGGAACTCGGCCCAAGATCGACATGCATGTTTGCAATAAACAAGTGAAAGCGATGGTTGGAGGCTACGAGCGCCTTGCCAGAGTAAACAAGTGTCGCCAACGAGACTTTATTTGATTTGGAAAGTTACATTATGTGCAATATGTACGCACCTCCAAAGGGACAATCGAACAAATAACATTCCGTTAAATTCAAAGGAAACAATGGGATTATTAAAAACATTTTTTGTTAGTTTACTCATGCTATGTATAGGCATACTGGATCCTGTTACACTAATCTGGATGAACTGTCAGAATATAAATTAAGTTCACCATTTGAAATTTCTAAAATAGTTCCCTCTGTCAAGCCTGCTTCTTTTCTTGTTTCAAGACTTCAATCTCTTTCTGCAGTCAAATTCAGTTTTTCTTTTTTAAACTTGAAAATTTTAATTTTGTGGGTTAGATTGATTATTCGCTGCATTTTGAACGAATCCGCATGTCGGAGGATTGGCCTTCCTAGGGTAACCAGATTGCTTCAATAATTCACTTTTTACATTTTTAAAAAGGTTTGTTCCATTCAAATATACCAAGTTTTCAGTGTGTTCAAGAAGAGATCGACTACGGGGGAAGCACCAGGTACTGCCAAATACGTTTTAAAAAATGGTGGCATAGATTCCATGTTTCTTAGCCTCTATTACATGGCCGTTGGACCCGCTACTGTGTACACTTAAAATTAAAAGAACACACAAATGTTAACTGAAAGATACACAGACATTTTATTAAGAGGGCGTTTTGCTGACAACTGTGAGCTGACCTTCGACATACCGTCATAACCTGGGGCGCAGATGAAAGTGACGTCGTCCGACCACACACAAACCATTAACAATTCCGTACCCAGACTAGCCATAGAACTGGGTGTCAATAACACATCACGGTTAACAACTAACACTTTTGGCAATGGTGACATTTACTTCTGGATGTCTGTACACACTCCCGTTTGGTCAAAGACAACACGGTTGAAAAGTTCTTTGGAAATAGATCCATCATCTGTTACAATAGATATTGAGGATCATATTAAAATGTTTGGATTATAAGATCTCAAGTGCACCGTGTGAGGTAAGATTTTGTACTTTTGCTGATGTCAAACTTCTAGCTAATTTCTGTCGGCGCTTTTACAGCTAGAATAGCAACAAGGGTTGTCACCTAGTGTGAACAACAAACCAGATTACATCATATTGAGAGCAACCACTTTTAAGACACATACAATGACAATGGTTTGTGGGTAGAACATCATTGCAATTTATTGTTTAAGGTCCCGATCTGTGGCAAGAAATAATAAAAATTTTTACATGTTCTTACAGTTTTTGTACTGCCGTTGCTTGTACCGCATCTTTAACCGTTATCAGGATTCTTTTTACTTGAAGAAATTTGTAATTTGTAACGCTTTTGATTTAGTCTGCTATATATTTCTCCAACATTTTAGTCTTTCGTGAAAAACTTGAAAGATTGCTTTGAAAATTTTGCTAAGATTAAAACAAAATTTAGTCCAAGTGAGACTTATTTACGACAAAAAGAAAAGAAAGAAGTTCTTTTGATTAAATTTAGATCATTTATAACAAGCTAAATTACATTCATCCAAAGATTTCACGAACGACGCTGGTGATACCGTTTGTCTAATAACGAAGAAATCTATGTTGTTAAATGATATATAGATCTATGGCCTTGTTTCAACATTAGCTCATGGACGTGGATCCGCAAACCGTGTTCTTCACATTTGTTCCATTACTATTGCCAAATAAGTCCGACCACTTAGCCAATGATCTTTTATATCATGTTATACTAAGCATTGTTAAGGTGTTAATAAACAAAATAGCATTGTGGATTAGTATACGCTGATTGGAGCGACCATTGCTAGTAATGGTAATGTCACTGATTTGGCGAAATTGATTAATTTGAATATCACAGTGTAATTTGTGAATGGATTTGATACATTTCTGTACATTTTACATTGATTCCTTGATGTGGTGCTTATCCGACAAAGTCTGACGATAATTTACTGGTTTCATGGTGGATTCACGACCATTGAAAAAGCTGTATTCTGGTTTCATAGTACTTGTTTATGCGGATGGAAGCAAATGATTCAATAATCCTGGAAATACGGTGCAGTTCTGCTTTAACAGTAAACTCTGACGAGTCAAAAATCATAGTTGCACAACATGCTGCTTTGGTGAAATCGTATTGATTCAAAATGTCTGCGAATAAGTTGCATAGCATTGCCTCTATTACCTTTGATTCAAAAATCAGTTGTTTTAGAATTTACTCATTAGATTACATAATAAGATATTACAGTTTTTCTATGGATTTGGTATGTCAGTGAAAGGCTTTGAGGTGTAAATAAAGGTCATTAGTGAACGTCATTACTGAGTGCTGACAAGTATTTCTGGTCAAGTGCCATACCTGAAGGGGCAGTCATGCCAATAGCACATTCACTGATACCACTATTTTAAAATGGACTGTACTCGATGTTAAATTTTGAACAAAGATGCGATAAAGTTTCTGGGTGAGACGAAAATAGAGGTAGAGACAAAAGGGTATAACTTATTGCAAACAATTTTAAAATTGAGAACAGCTTTTTATTTTCACTTCAGTTAAAACGTCAAAAAATAGTTTTGTAAGACAAGTTCACTTCATGAAATTTTGATATCTTCAGTGGACAGTTAGGATTTGATGCATTATGCCTGAAGGAATATTTGACCCAAACTGTCCAAAGGTCACTTTAATTAGCGGTCATTACAGTCATTATACTCACATCATTCATAATGCCTAAAGGTGATCTAAGTGCAATATTTGCCATATAAATGATAATTATATATTTTTTTTGAAAACAATAGACAATTTAGTTAGTTTTCCTAAATGCACACGCATATTGGAGTACTTTCGTGCATGTCAGATACATCTAGGGTATGCATTAAAATTTATTCGTTTTCACCAAGTAAGATAGATCTATATCACACTTTCAAATGTCTACAAAACCATTGCAAGGTTGATAGTCTCACACACATTGTCAAAGGAAAGGAAGTATCTTTACATACTACGCATTGTTTTGTTGGTCCAGGAACATAACTTTATGCCTTTGGCTACGTTTCAGCTCGAGAGCAACATTGAAGAAAACCAACTGTTTTCTTTTACAGTTCATCTAAAACCTTAAGGCAGTGAATCACACTTTTCAAAGTCTAGATCACTTGTTTGCTTGCGCAAGACGAACCTTCAGGCAGATGAGGTCACAGTTCTCTGACACATAACGTTTCTCAATTTGTTAAAATAAGAAGTAACCATCAAAAGAGTTAATGAATGTGGATAATAAATGATGTTAAATGTGGCAAAATTGACATGAAGAAAGGGTGCATGCTATTTGAAGATAAACGCTGTGCATTTTGGAGAGCAAGAAATCTAAGGTTCCCTTCGGCAGCCATATTTTGGAACCAATCGGGTCTCCTCGATCCGCTGCTGTATGGAGGACCAACTAATATTGTATGTTCAGAATCAGCAGAAATTCAACCAAGTTATAATTGCACTGTTAGTTCGCCGTATCTGATGAAATACAGTCACAAATAAGTTTGTTGAAGGGTTACGGGGGTTGACTGTATAACACTGTTAAAGACTGTGTTTGGATCCGTGAATGCAAAATGTCTCATGGAGATGGCATGGTTAATTACCGCCCGCTTACGTAGTACGATGGGAATGCATTGTTTTCACAGGTGTCTGTTCACAACCGGAGGGGGGAGGGTGGTACCCCATCTACATCCAATAATACTTCCATTGGTCCCATATCCTTTCTGGGGAGGGTGGGGGAGGGTACCTAATCTCCATCCCATAATAGTTCCACTGGTCCCATGTCCTTTCCAGGTGGTACCCTAGCTCCAGGTCAGGATGGTGGAGTGGTGCCCTGGTACGCCCCAGGGTACCCCCAGCCAGGATAGGGTACCCCCCTTAGGATAGCATAGCAGAGCCAGAGGATAGCTATGCAGTGGGCAGTATGCCTCTTGCGTTCACGCAGGAGGACTTTCTTGTTAAAATTCAAATTGAAAAACTTGATCGAGGCTGCCACACAAGAATGAACGCTGTCCGGAATTAAATCGACAGAAATATTGAAGCAATAGAATCTATAATGTTTAGAGAAAATGTACACAAGCAAGGGGAACAAAATATTTTGTGCTCATTTTTGGGACACCTTTGAAACCTGTTTTCTGATAAAATTTGCCCGGAGCCTGTCGGAGTTACATTTGCTTGCTGACTGTGTCAGTTTTCTTGTCCGTTAGAAGCGGCTACTCATAAACGCAATGCGTTGTAGGAATTCAACCTACACAAAGTCTGGGAGTTTTGGACTATTTCTCCCTTTGCAGGAAGAACTGTGAAATTGTGTTTAGTATTGTGAAATCAACTCGCACAATAACGTGATCAATTACCCGTGGCTTCCAGTCACAAGTGCGTAAATCTCCTTTTGCTAGAACAACAACTTTCCTTGTATAATGTAGAAGGTGGAGATTTAATTATCTGATTCACAGATATTTATGTATCGTCACTACATGATGTACTAACTGCAATATAACTCTGGAAAAGGAAACGTAATGTTAAGGATAATTGTGTCTTGAACAACATCCAGCGCAATGAGTCTCTGAAAAAGAGTATCAAATCTTTGAGACCTTCTGCAGTGGTAGATTCTACTTAGAAATTCCTGATCTGATCTTTTTATCTCTGAGCAATTTATCGGAAATACTGGGATCATTCTGACTGTGTCTTAAATATATGTAGTGCAGTGATGAGTCATTCTACTGTTCAATTTACCCCAGTGAGTGGGCACTTATGCAGAATTACACATGGACAGATGGATTTGAGCTATAAAATGCGTTCCACATCTATGTTTTGCTGATTAGATATTTATTCATTGATTGGAGGAGGCATCCTTACACAACAAAGGATATTTCTTTTGTCAAATGACAATTGTAAATCAGTATTCGAAGTTTCATTTCCGGAGTGCTTTGGTAGATAGAATCCTTTAGAAGGCGGCAGGAATGGGAGGTATGCTTTGAGGTACAGTGTCACAGAGGTATCGCATAACCGATGTAATCTTACACCTCTACGGTATACCTGTCTTGCCTTGTTTATACACTGATTAATGACCATATTTAGCAGGTATACCTACACACAAACAAATTAGATCCAGACAAGATAACCTACTGTAGCAATTTTCAACTTGATGTATGGGTGTTTTGCTATTCACAAAGTGTAAAAGGTTAGCTACTTAGTTAAATATTTAACCTTCGGTTAAAGAAATAGTAATTTATCATCATTGAGATCATCATTTTGCTCAACTTCAGTAATTTATTCGTTCGACCTCATGCATTTTAGATTTTGTGTAGTTGTAGCCTGTGGTGGCGGATCTAAGATTTCCGAGAGGGGGTGCGCCAACCCCTAAGGGAGGGGCGCCAACCTAATATTTGACCAATTTTTTCCCGGGGGGGAGGGGTACATCCTTGGCAGCCCCCTTAGATCCGCCACTGGTAGGTTTCCTGCAGTATTACCTGCTAGTATTTCCAAAATTATCCGTGACCTTAAATGCAGCCATGCGATTTGATTATTTCAATTTTTCATAATTATTGGTCTAAGAACTTCTAAAAAAAGTTTTATTTTGCAAAGTACTGTCGCCATGAAACTTCCGGCGACAGACATTCCATCCGAAGTAGGTATTTAAGAAACTATATTACGCCCCCAAAATAAACAAACTACCGCCCAAAATACAATATAAAATATCACTATCCCTGAACAGCGAAGCAATATCTAAATGACCGACATTATAGTGCGTTTCTGATATGGAAAATTCAAATTTAATAAGCGAGTGACCTTATTGCGTGTACCTACCTCTTATCAAAACATTCATAACTGAAATAGACATCCTTTTACTTTGAGTAAAGGTGAAATCCTTGTATCATTCGGTACAAAATTTTAACTTAAAACTTTATTAGGACGGAATAAAACTTGAAATTACTTTTTTGGTGTGTATAATAGCAGCTACTTTACGTATGGTTGGGAACTGATGTACTGCTCAAGTGAAATAATTCTCAGACTATCATGATTTTAAATCTCATTCACATGACTGTTTTATCTTCATGTACGAACGTTATTGGAAGCTGGACTTGCTTTAATTCCAAGTGCCAAATGCCACGTCTCTTCAATATTCAAGATATCTGTCGCATTGAAAACAGGAAACGCGGTTGTTGCTTCTGTAAAATGGAATAGTTCTGTGACTTTTAACTCCCCTTTAATCAAATATTTCCTTTATCATAACGTAATGTCAAAATGAATATTGTGCACGAAGGGAATGGCACAAATGCTAAACATATAAATATGTGTTTGTTTGTATATCTGTGTTTCATTAATGACACTGAAAATTCAGAAATATCAAGGAGTGGAGAATTTCACTTTGGTGGCTCGTATGCACAATGGTAGTTCTATCTCAAATTAAAATAAAGTGCAAAACACATTAAGATATGATTGAAGCTTTGCATATTCTGCTAGGAGCAGAATTTGGTAACCAAGATCAAACAATGATGAATCTTCAATGTTCTGAAGTTTTCACAACCCAGCCATGAGTAAAACACCTCAAAATATGACTGAATCATTAAATTCCTTATGATTGCCCATTAACTTACTGGTTGCTAGGGCCAACAATTGGTAACCAATGATCACCAATGATGAATCTTCAATGATCTGATGTTTTCCCCTGCCAACAATGAGTAAAACACCTCAAAATATGGCTGAATCGCTAAATCCTTATTATCACCCATTGACTTACTGGTTGCTATGGGCAACAATTGGTAACCAATGATCACCAATGATGAATCTTCAATGGTCTGAAGTTTTCCATCTCTAAGAATGAGTAAAACACCTCAAAATATGGCTGAATCATTAAATTCCTTATGATATCCCATTAACCTAATGATTGCTAGGGGCAACAATTGGTAACCAAGGATTACCAATGATGAATCTTCAATGATCTGAAGTTTTCAAATAACAATAATGAGTAAAACACCTGAAAATATAGCTGAATCACCATATCCTTATTATCACCTATTGACTTACTGGTTGCTAGGGGCAATAATTGGTAACCAAGGATCACCAATGATGAATCTTCAATGATGTGAAGTTTTCAAATGCCAACAATGAGTAAAACACCTCAAAATATGGCATAATCATTAAATTCCTTATGATCACCCATTAACTTACTGGTTGCTAGGGGCAACAATTGGTAACCAAGGATCACCAATGATGAATGTTCAATAGTCTGAAGCTTTCCCCCACCAAAAATGATTAAAACACCTCAAAATATGGCTGAATCATCAAATTCCTTATTTTTACTCATTAGCTTACTGGTTGCTAGGGGCAACAATTGGTAACCAAGGATCACCAACGATGAATCTTTAATGATCTGAAGTTTTCCCCAACCAATAATGAGTAAAATACCTCAAAATATGGCTGAATCATTAAATTCCTTATTATCACCCATTAACTTACTGGTTGCTAGGGGCAACAATTGGTAACTAAGGATGACCAATGAT
>JBCAUG010017235.1:0-10853 GCA_038406175.1 Haplosyllis leylae
ATCTCTTCGTAGTTCGGATCATTAATATGTTATCCATAATTGTTGAGTATTATTTCTATGTGGAATCCACTCATAAATCTGTCATGACACAAACTTTATGAGCACAAGAAATTTCCCATAGGCTCCATTATAAAATGATGTCAGAAATCCTTGATATTTGTCGCAAATGGCAGAATCTTTTGAAGCTCCTGCAGGGTGTACAACCGCTATTCCCAAATCTGTAAAGGTGTGTTCAATTGGTCTGTTTGCACGCGATTTCGGTCTCTTAACTCAAAAGAAATCTCCTAAAGTTTGTGACAAGGGCTGTATTCAGAATGGCTGGCCAAAAGTTACATTGATTCGAAATAGAGATTTCCGAGTTCCACAACCTAAAAATCGATGCAAACTTTTAGTGTCTCCAGAAAATCTTTAAATCTCCAATCCAACTTACAGAATAAGTCTCAAGTTGATGTTTGCCTTACTTCTTGAAAACTTCAAACGGAGACACAATAGAAGTGTAATGAACTAAAAAGCAGGTCTGTTCTTGATACGCACAGAATCCAGGTATGTCCACAGTTCCTTTGAAAATGTTTTTGCGAACGAAACTACTTGACCTGAATGTTATGTCCCAGAATGTGAAAGATGGTCAAATCAAGTTACCGTGCAGAGTGCATTGCTAAAATAGGCAGTAGGAAATTCCCCTTCTGATCTGATTTGATCTACAAATTCTTCAACTTGGGTGAAGATAATCCCTTTCGCTGGGCTCAGATTAAGCTTCTTAGATCAGATTAGTTGGGTTGAGCCTGCTATGTATTTTAGTTGATGCAGTAATGTAAAAAGTTATCAATTTGTCTGACAATCTGTAAAGCGGAGTGGGCCACTATTTGTACCTTGACAGATTAATTTAACTGACAATGTCTTCCAGAAAATATGAATAATATATTTTATTCTTGTTCATTGATAGGGGTCTTCCGATTACTAACCAGTGGCGGATCCGAGGGGCGCGAGGGAAGCACCTCCAGGTCAAAATATCTACTTTTCATGCAGTTTTTGGAGAAAATTGGTCAAATAAGAGGTTGACGCCCCCTCTGGAAAATCCTGGATCCGCCACTGCTAGCAATGACGGTTGTTACAGCTGGCGAAATATCTACACCTGAAAAAATTTATTCACCAAAATCACAACATTGCGTGGACTAAAAAGCCTCCTCATTGATTATCAAGATGCATTTTGTGATAATTGCTATTAATGATGAACATGAAAAGTAAAAGTAAGTTGTATCGGAAACCTTGATTGTTAAACCAGAGATTAAATAGAGTAGACATGAAAAGATCGGATGACTGGGGATGTGTGAAGCCGTGCTGCGTGGTCGCTCTCCGGGGATTCGCCTTCAAGAGGAAGCGGTGACACTCGCCATCATCTTCAGTCCCTCACGTGCCACAGAATACACGTCCCAGAGAGACAGTTAGACTTGATAACCTTATAATGTTAATATTTATTAATCAACCCATCATTCAAGTATGAAGGAAACTGATCACGATGAACTTCAGTACCATGCACCCTTTCTCAAAAAGCAACTGATTTCAAACAGTTTTCCCGAAATGACTTTCTTCTGACCTTAATTCTGTGACAAAAAAAATTCCACAAATTAAAAGGATTCAATCAAGTACTTGCGTGAGGCAAGCTATCATCTTAAGAGACATGATCTTTAATTTGTTGTTGGCAATATAACATAAACATTTTAAAATTTTTTAATGAAGTTTCTCAGTCATAAAAAGTGAAATTACAGCAAGTAATTGGTTCTGCCAATCAATTGACATGCCTATTGTTAACTCACTAATTGTTCTTATGGTAAATGAGTGTACTTAGTGCACTTTTTTCACAAATTTTCCAAAAATAACACAAAATCTTTCGTTTCAAGTTTAGCACACAAAACACACATTTATTCAAAATCACAGCAAACATCAAAGTAACAGCAATTACTTTAAAGACAATTTTGACATTTTTCTGTTCATTTCACTTTGAATTTTGGTTACTGTTCCTGTGTTTTTACAACAAATCTATTTCTAATGTGACCTTTGCTTTTCAATCACAGTGCACTTTCTAGTACCTGACCAACAACTTAGTTTCCTTCATCACTTTTTGCTGTTTCTTTGGCAATTCTTACTGGTAATTTGAACTTCGGGACCTTAAATTTCTCCTCCAAACTAACAGGTTTCACCTAATGAACAATTTCCATTAGTTCTGCCTTGGATCATTTTTTTAATTTTAAATTTTGAGTTATTAACCTGCTGCTTACCTTGAATAATGCTACTCAATGCCATTCTCTGTTTGTCTAATGTTACCTCATACTTTTTGACTGCTTTGCTAATGTGACAAGTAGTTTCTTTTATTAATTTGACATTTAGTCCTGCTTGGAAAAGCTTTGTTGCACACATCCTCCTCAAGGAGTGATTGGTAAAGAAGCTTTTTAGACCAGCATCTCGCAACATACAACTATCAAAAGATCTAACATTATTAATACCCAAGGGTATTGTCATATACCAGCAGTTTGGGCATACATAGCCTTTTCATACTATACAAATAAAAATTTGGTTTCTTTCCCTCTTTAGAGAGCAGATTAATGTACTTTTCAATTATTCTAACAGGACAATGCTGAGAGTCTGAGTTTAGCTTAATCCAGACTATCTTTCTTTCCTTCTTCATATCATGCAGTCCCCCACAGTTGGTCTTGGTAACAGTGTCTTCACAGTACAAAATGTACTTCAAATCCATATCATTCATTTCTATCCTGATCTGAGAGGAAATGCACCCCCTAGCCTTCTTAAGGCATAATGCTCATCTCCTGCACACAATGTGCAATTTACACCCATTAAGTACAAGACTGACTGTATTATGCAAAATGTCTGGATTTTGTTCACCTTACACTCCTTTGTTCCAAAGTTGTTTTTCAAAATCAATACTATATAATCATCTCTTCTTGTTTCTTTACAGTCCCTAAACACATACTGGCTCATTCTTGCATTATGCTAAGACACAGTTAAACCTTTGAAATTCATCACCATGTACAAGCTTCCAATTTATCTCATTCTTTTTAAGGTGACACTGAATGGTACATGCCATCTGATAGAGGGTATGACCAGGATAATCATCATTACTTTTTGATTTATTTGCACTTCACAAATGAAATGACAAAGAACAAATTCTACCTTGTCTTTGGTTAAGCATTCAGTGTTCATGATGTCGGCATCATAAATCTCATCCTCATAGTCAACCCTATCCAGTCTCATGTCCCTTCAGTCATTGTAGCATTTTACAGCCCACCTATATTTTTGCCTTTGTCCTCTGCTTAAATGTCAGTTCCATCATCTTGGAAATTTTCTGCTCAGAAATATTATTATAAGTTTGTTTCCTACCTTCTTAAATCTGCATAGCTTTTTGTCTTCAGTTGTTTCACCATAGGGTGAAAATTATTAGAATCAATCCAAAACTAATTATTCTGTAAAGGCCCTTCCATATGCTTCCCAAAAATGTAAAAAAAATATATGTTCAACAAGCCAATTTTCCACAAAAATTGAGAATATACATTTTTTACCAAATCATTTACCAACCTACATTATGTTTACCAAGTAAATTAACACACTCACCCAGATAACCTACAAATGCCAATTGTACTATTTGTAGCCTGACTACTATTCTTTAATGCCACCTGTTGCAATTTTGCCTGCAGTTCACTAAAGCATCAAAAACTTGTAATAAACATGAAACCAGTAAATCTGAATCATCAACTGCCAAAGTGATACAAACAACACTAACCCAATCTTGTCTCTTGGCTTCTCATCTTCCAAAATATCAGAGTACTGAGGGTCCAGGACACTAATAAATCCATTATCCTCTGATGACACAATTCCATTATCACCATCCTTGCTTCCCCACTTGTGGACTGAGTAATATACAGATTTCCATAATCATCTTTGTTGTCAAACACAGAAGTAGCCATAAGTCATACACAAAATGACACACACAACCTATCTCTCAAACCAACATTTATGCTCTGCCCACAACCGAAACACATTCATAGCATCTATTGGTCATATCAAATCACATGAGTTTTTTTCCATTGTGTCAAAAGCAATTTTTGCTCACTTTCCCTGCCAAACTCTTACCCTCATATCAACCCATTCATGATATCCATGACCTATTATCCTGCCTCAACAATTCTTGAACTCAAACCAATGAACAATAAAAAATTTTAAAACAGATAAATAGACTACTATTCATGTTTTATCACACAAAAGACCACTCATCCCTTTGCTCTTCATGGCTTTCTTATCATAGTGTGGAAAAAGTCAAAAATACTGTTTCTGGCAAACCTTCTCTCTATTTTTCTTTTATACAGTTACCATTGACAGTATGAATCTATACTGCTTTGATTTGCTTTAATTCCATGTAATTAGCTTAATTAAGGGTTGTGATGAGTTTCTGGATTGCCCAAGAGTAAAGATGAGTCAATTTATCACATTCTGATTTTGTGTATCACATGACTTTCTGTTGCCATAGTTTCAGTTTGGATTCAGCTAATCAAATGCCATTTGCAACAGTTGTATAGCATTTTCCAGGTCCTATATGTGTCCAGGAAGGAGATTGGGTGATTAGGAAGGCCTGATCCTCTCTAATTAGCATATTTACCATATATGGTCATGGATACCCTAATTTATTCAAATGGCCTTGAGTGACTATTCAGTTTGTTGATTTTTATGTACTTCCAGGCCTTTCTTAATTCTTATCCAGGGTCTAGTTTGTAATGGAAATTTCCCCTAAGCTCTGATTGGCTGCTCAAGCACCCCTTGTGATTTCCAGCCCTGGGCTCTTCAGTTGCTTTTGATTCATGTTAGAGATCAGACCTGCTATGCACTTTGTGCCAAAATTTATATCTTCTAAATTAAATCAACTATACTTCTACAAAATGCCTTTATGTAGCTTCTACTGGCATTCCAGGTACAGTACTTTTTATTTTTGGGATTTATGAGATAATATCATATTGGTTGTTCATTTATATTCACATTTCACTTGTTCATTTTGTCATTTAATTTCATTCAACATGAGTTGTAATTATTTTCAATTTTCATTATCATTATTAAATATTTTCATGTAAAGTAGGTATGAGATAAACTCACTGTGGTCTTTAATTATTTTTGCAGACCAGTGGAGGCTTAAGTCCTCTGATAGCATTTTTGTTTCTGGCTGTCAACTGTGAACGACTTTTTGTGGATTATTAGTGGCAGTGAATAAAATTATAGAAAGGAACTTCACATGCGTTGGCTTTATTCAGGCATCTCCTGGTCGCAAAAAGATTCCAGGCTGTGCAGCCTGTGACAATAAGCATTAGCCCCCGGGAACCAATTAATTAACTGTTTCCTGTTGCAATTGCATTATTCATGTAACCTGTCTTAGGAGCAATAATAAAGACTGTACTTAAGCTGAGTGTTTGTATTCTTCATCTGCAAAGGTACTGGAGCCCTCCATAGCTCCCCACAACATTAACCCCCTACACCGCAATACAGACTAGAGCTCCTTCTTCACAACTAGGTCCAGTGCATGAATGAACACCCATGAACAACTGCTGTAACCCCCTGAGATGCAAAGACTCTTGCTCTGACTGCTGACCACAGGGAGCTAAGTCTAGACTGGTATTTAGAGTACTCCCCAAACTAAAAGTTGATGACACTTTGATCCCTATATAAGGCCCTAATCTTTTGAATTCCTAATGTGTTGATGACTGAAAGCAATTCGATCAGTTGGTTGTGTTCTTCCTCAGGTAGGAATTAGTTTAATTAGCTTGATCAACTCTTTTGAGTAATGCTAAATTATCTTAAATGACTTGGTTATTCTTTTGGCTCATATTAAGTTGCTTTAAATATGAAGTGCTTATTATATTTGGTTCTTTCTTTCTTTCTCAGGGTATTTTGTGTACATTGCATCATCAATAAATTGCTGCTTCCCGAATTACTTCTTTATTTCAATCACTCTGGGTGTAATTCATTTCAACCATTGCATCTGCACGAAAGGAGATCTTAAAGAATATAAAGAACCTGTGACATATCCAAATGTACAGGCTAAAAACATTGAATTTACAACCACATTTGAGGCATCTAAAGACTGTTTGCCTTTCTTGATGGACATTGTTGATGTGGTTTACTAACCCAGACTCCATTGTAGCTACCTTGTCACAGTACTTACATGTGTCATGGTGTAACCCTTCTGCACTTGTTGTACCTGGTTTCCCGGTCTACTAGATGGGAAAAACGGGTACTGGTCGTCGCTGCCTACAGAGCTGTTGTGTCGGAAGAGATGTGTTGACCCCCTACAGATGTGGGTTGGACATGACTTGTCATGTCTGTCGTGCATGTGTAATAACCCTCCCCAGACCTATAAAAGTGGCTACATTCACCTGAAGTGGTGAGTCTGATTTGGTTGGCCTGACGTCCAACATACTCAAACTAGGAGTTGTCTACCCTCCAAGATCCCTTGTTGTGACACTCTTCCTGAGCGGCAAACTTGTCACTCCCCACTGAGGTATTCAGAAGATATCTTGTGTTGTCATTAACTATTTATTTATTATTTGCTACTTGTCATATGTGACAAGTGATTATGTGTCCTTACCGCCAAGTTGTACGTGTTGTCAGATTTGCCAAACCCAACCCCGTACAACCGGTAATTCCATTTTCCCCATTGCCACGGCCTAAGAGCCTCATGCATAGAGAAGTTTGAGTAACTAAGGGACATGAACCACCACTGCTTGTGACTATTGATGCTGCACCCGTCTAGATAAATCTGTCGCAATGCAGCTAACAGCCCTGCTTGGTTAGGATTGCACACACGCTGTGTACCGAGAGTCGACAACGCGAGGGATATCAACCTGTCCCTGGTTTTGCAATTCTTCCTGACCCCAACGCATAACAAATGTTGTGTTTGACATGTGACATTATGGTATCTCTAGGTGGGCATGTCATAGGATAGTCATTTTACCTGAACAACATTTCCGGAGCCGGTAGCAAAATAACTTTTTTACACTCCCGAGCATGCTTAATACAAAGGTCAAGTTAAGACTGGTCAGCTGAAAGACATGGATCCTTTGTTGAGTGACGAGTTAGGCATGAGCACATCATTCGCGAGGATATTCAACCATGGGGCCAGTGGCACTCCATCTCTACAGTCGATTTTAGAAGAAACTCCGTCATCTTGACAGACACCGACAGTAGTCACCTGTGTCAGATTCGACAACTTACTCACTGTTGGAAAGGCAACTATGCCGAAAGTGACAAAAAGTGCTGCCAGGGGTGCGTCTGGTGAGACCAGCACCCCAGGCAAGGGACAGGACCAGGTAGCTTCTCAGGGAGATAATGAACCCACAGTGGAGGCAGGTCGAGGAGTTGAGGGTAGCCCAACCCCTGACAAGAGGAGCCTCTGTTGAGAGAGATGTCACCCCACAGGAGCCAGCACCACCAAGAGTGCTATGCCTTGCTCTTTGGTGTCAAGAATATGATGCCCCGGGAAGGACCAGGAACTCATCAGATCCTGTTGTATGCCTGGACGAGGCAATCATCACTAACATACTATCACTGACAATTGCAGAGATCTTGCAAATCATTATCTTGAACAACTGGGAATGCATGATCTTCACCGGACATCAGTCAAAGGGAGAAGGATTTGACTACGACTGACCCACATGTTGCACAGGAATGCTGCATGGAGAGACCACCAACTGGGTAGGATGACGAGTGCAAATTCACTGCATCCCAGTATGCTGATGGATGCCAGGAACAACCTTTGACAATCCCGAGATTTCATCAGGGGACAGCATCTATGGTGGATCCAACAGGAACACACCATTAGACAACAAGCCAAAGATGAAAAGCGACGATTGAAAAATTCCTACACAAGTTCAAAAGAGGACTCGCCAATAGGAAGAGGGTATGTTTGACGAGCCGACTGCTATGCTGCATCAAAAATGCTTCGAGCCCGATCGCTGGAGGTTGGTTGAGTCAAATGCCACCACGACAGTCTACTAGAGTTGGACACAGCAACACCTGATGGGGTAGGACCTGTCAAGAGGTCTCCATGCCATGGCACGGGGCCGTTTACAACAGACCCATCAGAGATTACCAGGAAGGACCTAGAGAGAGAGAGGTTACCTGTTAGGAGCAGGACGTCCACGCGACATGCCACAAGACTTCAGAGACAACTTCCGCATGGAGCGTGAAAGGAATGCAGAGGAGTACGGATTGGAGTCTCCCATCGAGAGTGACTATGACTCAAGTGACGAGGACCCTGACAACATCATCGAGTACAACACAGAGCATTCCCGGTACTCCATGGTTGCAGATCGGGAGTGAAGAAGGAAATGAGCCCATTGTCGAGCTAATTGTCATGCATGACGAGAGAGCCGACAACTCAAAGGAAAAAGACCACCAAAGAAGTTGAGTTTCCCGATAATTAGGGATTCCACTTCAGAAAATGTGATAGCCTAGACAATTTGAAGAGCGACGTAGATAATCTTATTTGAGAGGGCATGCCCACAACCTCATTAGGGATACAATTCACGAGCCCACGAGTGACAGCTGTGACAGCATGGGAAGACAGGGACCATTCGTTCCCATTGATAATGACAGTGTTAGATGGGGTCTATGGTGGAGCTATGTCATTTTGACAACTCAGCAACAAGTTGAACAATGTGTTGCAAGGGAATGGCAAGTTGGCTAAAGACTATTATGAATGCGTCATCCAAATCCGGTGAAAGCTACGAGAGTTTCACGCCTGCATGTTCAGGAAAGGGGACCTGGAGGGACAGACTAAAGAAGCTTTCTTCAACGGTCTCCGGCCCAAATACCAAGCCATGGTGGTGCATCAATAAGAGTTGTTGACTGTGGTAAGAGAATGCAAGGAGAATCTGGAGAGCAGCTGTCATTTCCGAAGGATGGAGTATGCCAGAGCGTACCTGCCTTCCACGTCGAGGCCTATGTATGGTGCACCCCAGGTGCCACAGAATCAGGAGCGTCAGCTAGATGCTCACCGACAGAATAACCATTACATCCCTTGACAGGACCAGAACGTGGCCAACATCTATGTCGCAAACATCAAGCCAATAGTGCCACCTCCAGATGATGATTATGCTTCTCAGTTTGTTGACTAGTTCCCCAGTATGTCGATTATGACAACCCGGATCAAAATGAAGATCCAGAACTGGAGTTGTATACAAATCTCTATGCTGCAGTCATGTGTCTGGCTGACGACACGGAACGGCATGACAATACATACTTTAATTGCAAAGAGATGGGACACTTCTGGCATAATTGTCCTAAGCCATTGAAGGAAGAGTTCCAGAAAATGAAAGATAGATTTGAGTGACAGGAACAGTTAAACAGGAAAGGGGCCTTTGGAACCATGGGAGGTCGCATCCCCCACAACAACCTGTCACTGATGACACAGGCAGCACCCTGGTGAGTCTGGTTCCTCAGTAAAAGACATTAGACACCCTCCATACTGGAACAACAACCCCTGTGCTTGGGTTTGGCCTGTGGTTGGGGCCTATGAATGTGGGCTATGCCTTGATCAACAGCTGGCGGGAGAAAGTGCTTATCAACAGAGGGGCTTGTGGGAATGCCGTTACTGCATCGTACATCAAGCGATATGAGTTGAAGGTTGGACCTGTCAGCGACTTGGCCACAAACCCCTCGTCGATACCTGTTTCAGGGACAGGAGGTCACACGACAGCCCTCAGTTATGTCATCATCAACATGCAGATAGAGGGCATCCCAAGTTACAATAAAGAACAAGTAGCCCTGGTTATCCCGGATTTGTCAGGGATGGGATTGCACGTACCTGTCATCCTTGGTATGCTGACCACTCATCATCTCTGTCGACAGATGAGCCCGATGAGGAGTCTGATTAGGAGTCCGAGTTAAAGACAGCTTCAGAGGAGTAGCAACATGCCTTGCTGAGCTATGAAGTCTCACAACAGGTACTCATCAAATCCCTGATGACACCCATCGGTAATGCCAAGGAGTACCAGACTAATACTGGAATCAACCCTTCAGATTTGTACAAACTTGTCCTGCTGAAGAAGAAGGTGACCATTCCGACTTTTGCTTCACAAATTGTAAATGCCAGGACGAAACACACATACATGAAGGGATATCAATTGAATGTCATGATACAGCCTCCTTAGCCAGAAGACAAGACTAATTTGCCTGTCAGACTGTATGTCCAACGAGTGTACACCGAGCTGAAGGAAGGAAGTCAAAATGTCTTGATGGTTTTGCGCAATGGTAACGGAAAGCCCATTCATCTGGTGGCGGGTAGGGCAATAGGACAAATCATCACAGCTAACGCCATCCCTGACGGCGTGCCATCCCCAGAGCGGGAAGCTAAACTTCAGCAAGGAGCTGAAAAGCCAAAACCACTGACAATGGCCCAGTGACAGGAACTGCTTATGAAGGTGCTCAACGGTGCAGGAAGTTTAGGAGAGCTAGACTCATGGCCGCCAGTGACAGCTCTGAAGGTGAAACAACTTCTCTGGGAATTTCATCATATCTTCAGCCTGGAACTGAATGAGATTGGGTGTACTGACATTACAGAGCATGTGATAGAGCTACTGCCTGAGCAGGATGACCCGTTCAAAGAAAGATTCAGACGGTGGGAGGACCACCGTTGGGCCTTCTTTTTGTGTCTTTCTCATCTTTCCATGTGAACAAGGGTATTTTTAAGTCCATTAAAGATCCACCACCCTGTGGCATTCGGGGCTGTCTCATTTCAGGTTGTGGTCCAGGTGTGACCAGGTCCATTCATTGTGGCACTTTGGCAGGACTTTCTGCAT
>JBCAUG010017246.1:0-10852 GCA_038406175.1 Haplosyllis leylae
AGCGCTGTGCTTACGGCACGGACGGTCATGGGTTCGAGCCCCGAACCTCCACCAATGCTTGCGGACATGTCCGCAGGTATGTGGATCAAAAAGACTCGGCTGCCATGCTGACCTCCACACAGTCAGCAGGTGTCACACCAGAGGTGAATCTGAGGACTAGGGCGAAGGCAATAAAGCATGCAAGTGAGACATCAACCCTGGCTTTGAAACCCAGACGTCACCAGAAGTCCAAAACAGGGGTATTAGTGGCCCCACGAAAGGGACTTATGTCCCCCAAAAATTTTTTAAAAAAAAAGTACGTTATATTGATTGCAGGTGATCTGTTATTGTCGCTTTCCGGTTCTATGCGCAACAGAAGACACGTGTTTCATGAAAATGAACTGCGAATAGAATTCACCTCAAACAGGGATACTAATAACGTCAACTTTTGGGGCAGGGAAGTCAACACGGCAAAGTACAGATTCCGCATTAACTACGAAGTAGTAGGTCAGTAAAATAATGTGACAGAAATATACATAATATTCAAATTCTAGCTTTTGACACATGTCAATCGTGCAATAATTGGGTTTGTCATGCTTTCATGAAAATCCTGGATTGGACATAGATCTGCTCATGTTACTTCCACTGAAACATCTGTGAATCTCTTTTTGTGCGTACTGTATTTTCTAATCTTCATTGTTTCTCCTGAAATACAATTTAAAACGTATCCATATTTAAACAACATAAGTATATATTTTAAAAACCCAGTAGCCGAGTTTTTCACAAATTAGCCTATTTTCACAAATATGCCTATTTGTGGCTTCCACTGGCATTCCAGGTACAGTACTTTTTATTTATGGGATTTATTGGATCATATCATATTGGTTGTTCATTTATGTTCACATTTCACCTGTTTATTTTATCATTTAATTTCATTCAACATGACTTGTAATTTTTTTAAATTTTTATTATCATTATTAAATATTTTCATGTAAGGTAGTTATGAAGCAAACTCACAGTTAATACATAATATTGAACTGAACTTTCAAGGTGTTTGGCCTTATTCAGGCATCTCCTGGTCAGGAAAGGATTCCAGGCCTAGTGCAGCCTGTGATAGTATATAGTACAACAGGAGGTTATGTTTTCACAAGTATGTGTCTGTGAAACGGGGGGGGGGGGGGTGTACTCAGGTCCCACACATAGTCAGGGGGTTTGTCTAGGGTGATCTTTCCGTGGAAAACTCAGATCATACACTTGGTGAGGGGGTCTGTCCAGAGGATACTCAGGCCCGCAGCCAGGGGGATACTGAGGCCCACAACTGGAGGGGGGGTTACTCAGTCCAACAGCCAGGGGGGTACTCAGTCCCACAGCTTGGGGTGGGTACTCATTCCCACAGCCAGGGGGTGTACTCAGTCCCTCAGCTGGAAGAATATTCAGTCCCACAGCCAGGGAGGGTTCTCAGTCCCACACTGGGGGAGGGTATTCAGTCCCACAGCTGGGGGATACTCATTCCCACAGCCATGGGGTAATCAGCCCAGGTACCCCCAGCCCCACTGAGTCCCCCCACCAGGATAGGACAACACAGAGAGCACTTGCTACATGGCGGGCGGTATGCCTCTTGCACTCATGCAGGAGGACTTTTTTGTTTTATTTACTTTTATTTTTTGATTTATTCATAAGTTAGAAAGTTAAGCGTTATCGTTTCCACACCAGTGTTAGGCACCACTGCATTATGTAGCAAGATAAATGTCATATTCCCCTGGTATACCAGACGTACGTGTAATTAATAAAGAAATGGGTTACTCCCTGTGGCTTTTGTTGAAAAAATATCGCAGAGTTGTTTTATATTGCAATGGCACAAGAGAGAAGATTCTAGTCCCAAAGTACGTCTTTCGTTGAAACATTTTGTTAGCTTTTTATTTGATTAACTTGTAAATTCAAGTGAGGAAATGACAACTACATTCCAATGTTAAATTATAATTCCCAAAGTTGAGATATTACAAGCTGTTGTGGTGAAACAAAGGATATGGAAAAGAAACAAATCTGTCATTTATGAGACCAGATAAGTTGTTGCAGGTAGAACGGTGGTCTACAAACTGACAAGCTGTTATTCCTTCAGCAGTACAGGTGATCTGTTTTTGTCTCTTTCCACGCGTGCAACGACTCTTTGAGATGTTAAATAAGTGACTCCTTGTTTAGCGGCATCTTAAAAGAAGCCTGAGTAGAATTTATAACAAAATTCCAAATACAGTGTAGTCTACACTACATTACCAGCGGATCGCAACTGTGAAATCATGAAAGCTTAACGAAGAAGGTGTTAGTTTTTTGCAGATTTCCGGGAATATTTTCTTTTTGGCAAATCTAAGGGGGACGCAGGAATAGCACCCCTTCTGGGTTCAATTTCTTTCATTCTTAAGCAGTTTTCAGGAACAATTTGGTCAAACAATAAGTTGCCACCCCCACATTGTGCGTTGGCTCCCCTCGTCTTGGAAATCCTGGATCCGCCATTGTGAAGGAGCATTTTCTCACATTAGCCTTGAATAAAGCAGTACTGTTAGTGTTGCTATAAATACTAATTTATTAAAAAGTGTCTTTTCCAAAAGTGATAAAGACACATGAGAAAAGTTTTTTTGTTATTTTGCCAATCTTCCTTACCATAACACATTAACGAAAAAGAGAAAGTAAATTATTTTAAAAGGTTCTGTTGACAATGGGAAATAAACGAAATGGAGACTAAACACGTTTCCATGGTACCATTCTATGAGAAGAGAAACAATTAAAATGGTTCAAGGTCATTTGAAAGTTGCTGCAGAAGAACTTAAAGTTAATGAGGTAGTAGAATGTGTGAGAGCTTCCATTAGAAGCACGTGTGTTGAAGAGCAGATTTTTGGAACTTGTATTGACAGAGGGAAGGAAATGAAATGGAGGAAAAGACCATTTGTCATTGGTAGGTCTATCATTCCAAAGTCAAACGAACAAATGAAAATGGTTCCTGAAGTGGGTCAAGGTCTTTTAAAAGTTGCTATAGAAGAACTTTTAAAGTTGATGAGGCCGTCGAATGTGTGCTATTTGAAGCACATGTGCTGAAGAGCAGATTCTTGAAAATTCAGAGTCATCATGGATTTTCCAGAAGTAACATACACTATTGTTAATGTCATCATTGTGATCTTGTGTACATTTGGAAACTTGTTGATTATCATAAGTCTAAAGAAATTTGAATGGCTGAGAGTGCCAACCAATTATTTTGTTGCCTTACTGGCCTTTTATGATCTTTGTAGTGGACTTCCTGCTTCTTCTTTCCTGGCAGCCACATCACTTATGAACATACAAAATGACAACATAACAATTCAGTATGATGTTATCTGTAAAATGAATGCATACATTGCTGGTTTTGCTGGATATGGGAACCTTATGTGCGTAATAATTATTACTGTGGACAGATACATTTATATCAATTGGCCTCTGAGATATCATGAACTGGTTACCAATAGGAAAGCGCTTGTTGTATCAATAGTTTGTTTTATTATTACAAATGTTGTGTCTACCACAGCCTTTTACGGCCAGGAGGCAGTGAAGCCCTGCACGACAATTCAAATGGGTCGTTTTGATGTTATCGCCTATATTGTCGTTCCTACATTTCTATTGGCTTTGGTACTGGTCATTCTTCTTTATGGAAAAATTGCTTGGTTGACATATAAAGCGAAAATATCAATGGCCAATCAAATAACTGCCAGTGACCAATCAGGATCCCAGAAGAGAAGAACCAAAGTCATCTCCCTCGTGGTCGGCGTGTTCATGGCAACATACTTGGTGTTTTTTGGAGGATTCTTCATAAACTTACAAGTAAACAACGTCTGGATAAAAACTGTTAGTATTTGGCTGTGGCAGGTAAGTAATTTACAAATCTAAATATCTTAATAAGATTTTAGTGAGGTAAGATGAAGCCTTACTGGAATTCCAGCACACTTTAAATAGACTGACGAACACTTGTGCCGCCCTCTATACTGGTTTTTGTCCTTCACGGAAAAATCGCAATTCTGGCCTTCAGAATCAGAAGGTCAAATCCGAATCATGGAAACATAACTGCAGAGTCTAGATTCCAGAAGTAGACGACGAAAACTATCTCTCTTGTGATTGTTCATGGTGACGTATTTAATATATTTTGTGGTCTTTATTACTTCTGCTGTAATGGCATCAATTGTAAGTACGTCTGCGGAATACAAGTTACTACTATTTGGATATGACAGTTGAGTTTTATTTGAACTTCTTAGTATAGACATTTAACTTTGAACTTTAAAAGCTGTTAAAAAACTCCAGACATTCTCAAACTTTTCCCGGCGGTTATTGAATTCGTTGACATCTAGTTCTTCTTTACGACTGATTGTGCTTCAAAGAAAGTAGAAATACTTGTTAAGAATTCATTCTCTGCTAATGCATCTGCCTTTGTTACTGTGTTTTAAAATAAATGCATTCTGTAACATCTATAGTAAAGACAGCAAGACATATCTGTCACAAATTTTTGTTTGTTTGTGACAGAAAATCTATCTGTAATATATTCTTAATGACTGTTGCTGCCACTTTCCAACAATCAGCGGATGTGTGAAACAAGCCATTCGAGTTTTTCCGAATTGAATTCCACTGACAGAATCTGTGGAATTTGTAGAATATTATTTTCAGTAATATTAAAAATGAAAATGACCAAAAACAGTCTTCTACAAATTCTACAGATTATGTAGAATATTATTTTAATAATTTTGAAAATGACTATGACTAAAGACAGTATTCTATAAGTTCTATAAAATTCAATTCGGAAAAACTCAATTGGCCAATGTTTGCGGTGATATCCAAATGCTGAGGAATACATCTTCTGTAAAGAATGATGGCGCATAAGGATCACAGAGAAAGACGGTGGCTTTAACGGAAAAAACTTCTTAATTTAATTACTCTGTTTGGAAGGTCTACAACTACATGGCTATGAATGTCTTTGAGTATTTTGACATTTTTGTGAATGCATGCATCGTCATTTTTAGTATGTTTGGAAACAGTCTAGTTATGATCAGTGTCTGGAAATACGAATGGCTCAAATCTTCGACCAATTATTTCGTCGCCTTGTTAGCATTGTTTGACTTTTGCAATGGATTACCAGTGTTTGTTTCAGGAACAGTAGCCTCAGCTTTTGATTCACCAATGGACAATGTAAGTTTTAAATACGTAATCAGTTGTAAAACATACATGGTTTTGGTTTCGTTCTCCGGACTTGGAGATCTACTGTGTATTCTTATAATCACTATAGACAGATACCTGTATATTAACCTACCACTGAGGTATTCTTCGATTGTTACCAGGACCAAAGCGCTAATTTTGTCAACAATAATTCTTGTTGGTGTATCAATATTTGCTTTGTCGAGCATCGAAAGAACCAATATCGGGAGACCCTGCTTAAGCATCAGGTTGGCAAATGGACATGTTCTCAGATTCTTCCTAATGCCGCTTCTTGGTCTGATCCTAGTATTAGTGGTAATAGTGTATGGAAAGATTGCTCGTGTTTCCTGGAGAGCCAGAAATGCAAACGTACAACAATCAAATCCAAATAGCCAACCAGGAGCACAGAATAAAATGACCAAAGTTATGTCACTTGTGATTGGTATATTTACCATGACTTACGTGACCTATTTCATAACATACTTTACAACACTAGGGAAAGAAGGCAGCCATATTATTATGATACAGTCAGTTGCAATTTGGATTTGGCAGGTAAGGCATACCTTTTACCTTTGTGTACAAACATCTACACGTCACCGTATTACGAAAATAAGAAGCCTCGCATTACGAGGTATACCCACGACCAACCCCGTCCTACCAGGGGAGGGAGGGGAAGGGTGTAGTGTCATGTCATCAGGGTACCCATTCTAGTTTTTTTCAGAATGGGGAAGTTTCCATCTAATTGGATGAATTAGAGGAATTCGACAGATGCAGTGGTGCATGAAATTGGTGCCATTTTACGTTCCCCACAAGCAGAGTTGACTCTGTGGTGTAATGGCTAAAGCAGTTGGAATATAAGCAGTTGATCTCGAATCCCACTTTTGTAAAAATTCTTTTTGTCCAATTCATCTAATTAGACAGGACTTTTGAAAAAACTCGAATGTCTCTAGACAGGGCCTGCACAAGATGTACACCTCCTCCTTCCCCTGAGAACAGACAAATACCAGTGAAAATATTACCTTCCCTCGTACTACGTACGTGGTCGTTAATAAAGATTACAAATCGCTTCTTCTCATTTAGTAGATTCACCCCGAGTAAAGTTCAGAAAATACACGAGGTTTACGCGAGATGAGAAAATATGTTTAGCCTTTTACATTGATGGTCTATGAGCTACAGATATTTTCTAGTGCAGGGCAAAATTGAGGCCATTTGTCAACAAAATAATATTGCAGAAATATACTTCATAATGGATAGATTGACCTATATTTTATGTTTGACAATATATCCGGGAATGGCTCAGGTATTCACAGATTTCCCCACAGGAAGTAAACAAATTTGGCAAAAATCACATTGTCCTTTGGGAAATCTGTGAATATTTTGAGCCATCCCCAGCTATACTGTAAAACTAAAAGTAGGTTGGATCCCTCCATAATACAGAAGAAGAAATGAAAAGAATCATAAATTCGCGATGATGGCACCTTTGTACCGGTCACACATGAGTGGGCTCCATTGCAATTGCATTGACATTCCCACAATTAACATTAGATGGCCTTGTTTTCACAATATTATAATGAGTTTTTATGATTCCTAAAATAACATTGCGTCAATGGGCGTATTTCTCCAACTGAAAACTTTGGGTATCACCGATGAAGATCGTCTTTGTGAAAATATCTCGAATTGGTACAAACCGGTGCCAGTTGTTCAAGGGAAGTTTAACTGCGGCGACCACGTCCATGAAGCCTGCTTCATCGTCAAATACCTTCTTTAATGCAGGACTCATAGCCTTCTGCATGTCCATTTCCTGCGGAAAAACCAGACATAATTTAGCAACGGCAAGCGAATTTCCCAGATAAAAAGACCACTCTAATAAATGGAAATGAACTTTTCAAAAGCATTTACTTTAAATTGTTATATTATAAAGTAAAGAACTAAACATGTTTTTAAATCTTAAAATCCTGTGGATCGAAACAAAGTAATATGTCAATGAATAAATGTTTTAAATTATCGAATCATTATTTAATCAATGTTTAGTTCTGGAAGCCTTTCATGACAGCAAATATTCATTTTGTACATGAAAATGTACAAGATGTTGTGTTAAGGGCAGAGGTACACAAAAGGGCTGAGGGTTCAGATGTTAAGCCCTAGGAATAGGCACGTTTCCCGTGACGGATCCAGGATTTCCCAGACGGGGGGGCGGGGGCGCCAACCTCCAAGGTGGGGGCGCTAACGTATTGTTTGACCATTTTTTTCCTGAAAACTGCATGAAAGTCAAAGAATTTGGACCCAGAGGGGGCGCGCGTCCCTGGCGCCCCCTTAGATCCGCCACTTGTTTCTAAAATCAGGGAAAATGACAATATTTCAAGGAGTCTATTTATTCTGCTACACTGGGAAAGAACTATTGATAAGCTGATTACCACGTCAATATCAAGTGTCTGTTCACACCAAGTGAAAGCGGTAGCAAAAAGGATCAAAGAACAATAAAAAACGATCAAAGATTGAGTCACAAACATTGAAGAAAATTCTCGCTTTCTCTTTCCCACAATGTGAATGTGTCTTAATATCCAAAAATTATATGGAACTTACGGTTGTGAGCTCATAGACAATCGGCATAATTCCACTGTTAAGTAATTTATCTTCGTAGAGATGTGCCACGACTTCATAGACTTCGTGACCATCATCAACCAAGTACTGTCCAAACGTCTGTAAGAAACGTACATAATCGAGCAAATTTACAAAACTTAGTTGAATGGTTTAGTCAACAGCATTACTAGAAATGAACGAGAATGCATAAAATATGGTTAGCGCCACCTGAATTTAAAATTAGATTGTGATGGATTTACTTTAAAGACATTGTCAAAACTGTTGGCCTTGTGGATGTTTGGTGGAATAATCCTTTTGTAATTATTCAAGCCATGTATTTTGAATATTCTATTGACTGTAAAACTAGGATTAACGGTATTAATTCTTTAAAAAGAATCATGATTTGAAATATGTTTTTATAAATTTTTACCCAATACCATAAAAGCCAACCATGCATGATGTGGTGAAATACCAAAACTAATAAGAACACCATCAGCAATTAATCCATCAAAAATATACAATGTCCTAAAACGAAGTTTTTTTGTTCATTGCTAGTGATGAACTTGACTCGCGAGTTCATTCAAACAAAAATAATCACAGATGGTCACAGGCTATGGTCACAGGAAAGTCTTAATCTTATTGAAATCTTGCACTAAATTCTTAAAAGTCCAAAAAATAACAGAAATATAATCCAATACTTTAACTGTTAACATTAAATTATTTATGGCTCTTTAGAGTCACCTTAGTGGTTAAGTCGGGGGGACTCATAACATCCTGTCTGAAGCCTTTAGTAGTTTTATGATAAGTAGGCCTGTTGGAATTCGTTTACACAGAATGAATGCTGTGACATCATTTTTAGAAATCATTTAACAACGTTACGAGACACCATTTGAACTATGTTCATAACGTCATTTATTTTAATTTAATTGCAACAAAATAAATTTTAATTAAAAGATTTTTTACCTTAAACATATTTACGTGGCTCCCCAGTTGCATAGGAAACAAAAGTATTTTTGCAGCATAAACTTCGTAGCTACCAGTCAAAAATAGAAGACATAAAAAGGAATTCATCTTCATGATTCTATTTTGGTGTTTCTCTTGACTAAATGGGCCCTTACAGTATCGTACAAACAGATTTTTAGGTTAATATTTAGTACGCTTGACACAAAAAGAACGCTTAAAGTGTTCTTAACCTGAATGGAAATTTAATTCATCTTTTCGGTTTTTTTGCTCTGATAACATCAGTGGCTAAGGTATTTGTAAAATTATGATCAATAATTAAAAAATATAATTTGACAAACCAGATTCACAGCTTCCACTGAAATCAAGGCACTGAGTACATAATTTCAATATCTAAGAAACACATTGATTTGATGATATTTGCCATAAACATTTCAGCCCAGAAAGTGAAGGAAAAGGGAAAATCATGATTAATTTGCAGAAAACTGCAAAAAAATTCCTTCTCCGAAATAATCGCCGATTCGGTGGTCAAATCATTTGCACGAACAGTAAAAATCTATTCACATAAGCACAACATTGCCTGGAACAACAAAGCCTATTCACTGAATGTAAAAACAAAGTTCATGATAATTTCTAGCCCAGTCTCTGGTCATCAGAGTGTGTGGACTTCATTTTAAAGATATCAGTTACCTCAGTCCTTTTTTATCTTTGTTGAAAAAACAAATTTACACAGTCTAGTTAAGCATTTACAAGTTAAAATTAGTGTCGTGAATAAGAGTATCAGAATCACTACAATAAAGATCAGAACATCCAACATAAACAACTTGTACATCGGAAGTTCAGCTGATTTTAATCGGAGATGAGATCCTCCGAATTTCAGTACATGATCCACCCAGAATGTAACGATGTCTTTCGCACTTGGAAGGCTGTTTCTTATTTCATGACACTTCTGTAGGTTGAGTTTGTAGGTTCTGTTTTGCAGCAATTGTTGAATTGTGTCGTACAATTGATCAGAAGTAAAGTATTTTGCACTGATGTATTTACCAAAGCCTTTGTCTTCAACTTTTCTTCCATTGTACACTTGATCATAATCGACACCCATGACTATCATCGGTACTGCATTGTGAAGGGCCTCAAGCTGCCCATTGCTGCCTCCGTGAGTAATGAACAGCTTCACGTTTGAATGTGCCAAAACATCGTTCTGAGGTATCCACTGAGAGATCAGAACATTATCTGGAACAGCTTTGTCCTTCACAACATCAGCAGCAAATATGACTCGCTGGGGCAGTCGAGAAAATGTGGCCAGCAATTTGTCCAGAATGTTAGGAATGTAGTATTGTTTTATGTGCTTTAGGTCCCCAAAGTGACAATAATGGTACCGTCATCGCCGCTTCCGGTAAGAAATTCCTCCAGGTCATCCGGAAGTGGTTTTGTTGTTTCTACGCTGGCACCAGGAAGAAACTTCAAATTTGGAGCAGCGAGCTTTGGATACTCAGCACAACTATTGTCTAAGTTAACAAAGTAAAATTCACTCCGCTTAAACAACTCATTTATGGTCAAAACAGGTTTATTGGGAACCAATTCCGAGGTGTCTTGTGTGTCAAATATTTTGTGGATGAAGAGGTCTGAAACCATGGTGACCAAGTTTATCAGAGACGCGAAAAAGGTTGTGTCGTCCGACGATCCTGTCATTTGGTTGGGTGTAACCGAAGGCATTGAGGTTATACCCATAAACCACGGTTCATACCTAAAAAGTAAAACATGTCTCAAGTGAAAATGTTTTCTGTTGATCGATTTGGAGTGGGGGGGGGGGACTTTTCAATTTATCAAGTGTGATGTCTATAAGGGTCAATCAGGTTTTCAGGAAAAGGAAATAAAATGAAATTTTAAAGAATTTTCACAAAACTTCTTAAAATGAAAACAGTAAAAATGCACTCATAAGTCTGTCAGATCTGCCAGATACTTTTGAAAACAATCAGCAGTATGAACGTTTCAACAATAGGTGTTGGTGTTGACATTGTTAATACAAGGAAGTCCTCCTGCGTGAACGCAAGAGGCATACCGACCGCTGCGTAGCAAGTCCCGGGGGGGGGGGGTACTCAGTCCCAGCCGGGGGGTACTCAGATCTGGT
>JBCAUG010017257.1:0-10852 GCA_038406175.1 Haplosyllis leylae
AGTTCGTAAACGAACTATATTTTTTTCCGAAACTCATACAGGAAACTCATACTCAAACTCGTCTGTACGATATGCACTCGGTAACAAGAGCACATTTTCAATGATATTATTATCCTTGCAGAAACATATCTGTGCTATTTTGATCCGCTGTTTAAAGAAATTTAAAGCCACAAAAAATACAAAATGACATAAAATCTCACTAATTGTTTTGTAGAATGTAGTCGCACAGTACTTGTATCCCGTCGGATACGAACGCAGTCAATTTAGAGGTCTTGATGATCCTTTCAAGTGTTACGAAGATCCCAGAAATCCGTATCCAACTTTGTCGTTGTCCTCGCAGGTTGGTAAAGTGTTAAACGAACAAGTCTATATGCAATACATCAAACTGACAAATTTCTAAAAGTGGTGACTTTTTGTCTGGTTTCTGCATGAATAGTTAGCCTCAATATAAACATATTTACGACGTTGCACGGTTTGATTTCAGGAGACATGTAGGTCAACAGACACGTACATAAGTGTACGAGAAAACGAACGACGATACCTGAAAACGGATGAAGCTTTTCCATGTCAGGATGCTGATCAGGGACAGGACGATGTTGTTGATCTGTTAGACGTTGCTAACTTACCTCTTTCAGATGATTTCATTAAATTCCCGGAATCCCTGCGAAGACATTCAAAGCCTAAAGCGAGAACACCTACTCCTCCAACCATTTATCCCTGTCGCCTGTATTCCAGGTGTGATGAATAGCATACGGTAAAAAGGCTTTTCTCAGAAGTGAGAGAAATAGATTAAGAGAAAGGCAAATGAGACTGCAATGAAAAAAAGTTGACTGAGACTCAGAAATTGAATAAGACTTGCGTTTTGGAACTCATTTTATTCGAAACAATATAAATTTATAAATGAAAAAAAATGTACACCAATCTAGTTAGAAGAAGCATTACCTGATTATCCTTTTCAAACCACAATTTTGATTGTTTGATTAGCAGTACACTAAGTTAGAAAGAAGAGTTAAATATGCCAAAGAAATGTAGCAAAGTGATATCTTGATTTAAATGATTTTAAGTGTCTACTGTTCACAAGAAAAAAAATGGATTTCAATTTGAGGTTGAGGGTGAAAATAATATATGAGCCATATAATAACTATTTAGCTAGTTAATAGCTATTTACAAAGCAAAAAGTTTATATTTAAATACAGTTGTAAGAAACAATTACATTTTAATTTGTTTTAGTGAATAATAAATTATTTGAACTTGAAATTTGTACATGTGATTGCACTATTGATGTACATTGCTTTGCAATGGTGTTTACGTAAAAAGCACAAAGTGATACATGGTTCATAGAAGGGATTTCCTGTAATAATATGTGCTTCGAGGTAAAAATACTTTCTGTGAAATTAATGACCACGGCCTTAGTTGATTATCAAAACATTTATTTTTGATAATCAACAAGGCCTGGGTCATTAACTATAACACAAGTGTCTTTTGGTTCCATTTGCGGGTCAAAATTGCTTAACAACGACATTTCAGTAGTTTTTAAATTAATTGTTTTCAACGTATAATTCCAGTGGACTGTTTTATTTTCCGAAATAACTTCCACATGTGTAGCAACAAGTATCCCTATTATAATCGCACTGTTCTGGTGTAATTGTCTGACAGTAGTCACTACGGTCTCCATACTCGCAACCTGAAAGTATTATCTCGATTGTCAGGGAATGACGTCTTGTTACTTTGAAATTCAGTAGATTGAGATTGATTACTTCCGTAAAGCTAACACTTGTAAAGGAAAATGTAGCATTCTGGTGCACAGCTTTTATATGGAATTAGCTAAGTTGTAGCACATGACACAAAGCCTAATGAACGTTAACCATAGCAAGAAGTTAAGAAATAGACGAGTTGTCAGACACATTATTGTACCAATTTACAGGGAAAGGCGGTGAAGTTGGTGTGCAATAAAAATGTCGGCGAAGGAAAATTTAGCCAAAACGGTGCCCTACCTACTGGTCCAATACGCATCCAGGGACAAGTGAAGCAGCAAATTTGTTGTACGCTAGGGTCATAGCAGAAGTAGCCAGGCATCCCTTGACACCAATTAGCATCATCACGTTCACATGCTGGAAACATACAAACAAACGAACATGAACAAAAAGGCTGTCGGCAGACAGCAGCGCGGACATGAAGCTCTACCTTCAAATCCATATCGTTGGTAATAACAGGTGAAACAGCAACTGGCGAACACATTTGCATCGTAACACCAAAAACGCGGCATGTTGAAACAATAGTTGGCTCTGTCTCCCGGGCAAAGTTCGCCGTCTGAAAGTGCATCGACAGGCACAGGATTTATATTGACGCTTTCCTCGCAGGAAGTGACATTTTGATATCAACAACCACACAATCGACCATAGCAAAGGAACTCTTGGGACCTCCCGAATTTTTCGGATGAATTTGTACTCACCTCTGTATGGAGCTGCAACTTCATTTTTGAACTGTGACTTACATTTGGGAATTTAGAATGAACGAATTAGGAAGATGTAATGCACTGTGTAATTCATAGGATTGTGATTTAGATGGTCATTGCTGGAGCTGGACTGACACTTACAGTTGTACTGTGTTCCTGTGTATGGATCGTATCCCGGTATGATTGGTCCAGGGGGTCCTGGAGGCCCCGGGTATCCAGGACCAGGCGGTCCGGGTGGTCCAGGTACTCCAGGGTCGATTGCGCCACTGCCTTCCTCTGGAAAAGGACCAAAAACGTTCAGAAAGGTAAGAATTTATGTAACATTTCAAGGTTATTTGGCCGTAAGGATGGGCAGTTGATTTCATTGTACGAGATGGCAGAAAATCGAGACTGGTAACTGGTTTTACCCGAGAATCCTGAGTCGCCTGGTAACAAATACTGTTGACAGGTCAGGCAACACGTGTGGTCGTTGTTGTTTTTCAGACAGTGATCTCTTCTTGACACAAAGTACGGGCACCAATTCGCACGATCTCCATATTTGCAATCTAATTATGTAAACGTATGTTCATCATACGATTGATCAAGGCAAGCTGGTCTTTTGAACCGGGCTATCGTCTATAACTGGATTTTTTGTCATGTTTGTTAGGTTTATTCAAGGGTGATCCGAGGAAATAGTTCTCAATTTTTACCTGTACAAAATTACGAATGAGGGGTGAGAATGATAGTGATTAAAGTCAAATTGACTAAAGCTGACAGTTAACTTGTGAGTATTTGGTGAATTAGAATACTTTATTCAGGTCTAGTTAAGCTCAAAAGAACTTACTGGGTATACCAGTCACGTAAGATGCACACGTTGCGCAACAAACGTCGTCACTGTTGTAGCAGTCTTCTCTCAGCAATCCAGCACACCAATATGCGTTGTCTGTGATACATTCTTCCTCCTCTGTGGAATTGTTAATGGTTTTGAGTACATTTTAAATATTATAATGATAGTAGATTTAGTATGATGAATACGCACAAAAGTAATGTAAATAAGTGTGTCAGTAGAAGTTTTTTTCTTTTTTATCATAATGACATTGGTACGGACGATCGGAAATCTACGTTTGTTGGTTTGTTCAGTGTACTACCGATGGCGCAGGGCCACCTCTTTGGAGATTTTGTTTTACTTGAGGTTGAGATTTCTGGCAGATGTTCAATCTGATAACATACTCGACAGTTAAATCGAGTATGTTATCAGGTCCATGTAAATATTTACTTTTGAAAAACATACTTGATGGTAAAATTAAGTATGTTTTTGGCCAGGTACCACAGGCAAGAAAAACAAACTGGACAGTTAAATCAAGTATGTTTTTCAAAAGTAAATATTTACATGGACCCAAAAATATACTTGATTTAACTGTCAGGTATATTTTCGGAACAAACCTCTGTTAGAAATCTCAACCGCAACCTCTGCTCGAAAGGATCCACCCTTTTTGATTGAATCCATGCTTTTAGCTACAGTTTCCCAGTCCTATTCTCTTTGTTTCACAACTTTTCACAAGATTACCAGGGGACTTTGTGCAAAGTCAAGGGTGGCACATCACAGCTAGCCAAGGAAAATTATTTTGATTGATGGGCCATAGTCATGAAGCCAAACCCTTTCGCTACTTGAATTTTGATGATATCAGTTGACCCACCTGGTTCTGTTGTCGTTCTTGGTCCGACAGGTCCCCCTGTCACCTCCTCAGACGTATCCACAGATCCAATGATAACTGCCCCGTCATCTTCTGGGTATTCCGTTATTGGTTCATCTGTTGTAAACTCCCCTGCATCGTAATTGTAGTCATTGTAATCATCTCCTGTGTTGTCTTCTTCGTTGTAATCACCATATTCGTTTGCTGTGTTGTAATCATCTGCTGTGTTGACATTGTAATCATCTTCCGCGTTGTAATCATATGCAGTATTGCCTTCATCATTGTCTCCTTCCCCGTACAACAGATCGTAGTCAATCCTGTCCACGGTTTCCTTGATTTGATCATAATAATCATACGGGTCCTCCTCTTGATTTGCTATCCTAGGTATATTTTCCTCGCTATCCTGTATGTTATACAATTTTAAGGTTATTAATATGCACTTTGCAAATTTAGCAGCAGTCATTTGAAGAACATAATATTTTGAGACAGCTGTGAAAATTTTAGCAACATTCACTGGGGAATTAAGGAGCAATCACACCATAAAGATGGCTCAAGTTTCCATTGAAATCAATGGTAATCTCCATTTTTCTCAGAGTTGCCATGGTGAAACCTTTTGAAACTTTACACACAGCTTTAAATGACAAAATGTAAGTGCTTGGAAACGGACACCCCAAAAATTTTGAATACCCATGTTTGTGTTTCTGCTTTGGCTTTGCATGACCCCAAATTTTGCTGTCATTGACCCACAGAACTAGTTTAAGCTGATTCCATGAGAGATTACGTGTTTTTTTCACATAAAACCCCATTGTTAAATGTTACTGATCATTCTGGTTTACTTGTATACTACGTCGAACGTGGGAGGAAGTTCGTTCCACAGTTGGTTCAGCATCTGGTTCTTGTGTGGTGGTCGACTGTTCGGCGTCTCCTCCATAGTTCCACCAACCCCAACCACCATCTACATTCTTCTCGTTGGTGTTAGTTTCTTCATCATGTCTCTGCCCCTGTCAATAGAGTAGAAAACTAAATATGTTTTATTCGTCCTACAGCCGTCACATCTTTCCTGAAGTGCTGGCAGTCTAAGAAATGAAAACGTCAGTTACAAATAACCCAGTTTGCAGTTGTGGATTTTTCTTTCAACTTTATGATTTGCTTACACTCCGTGATCCAGCAGCTCCTTCGTCAAACTGATCGTCATGACGGTCATATGGACTCTCTGTTGTAGTTGTCTGAATTGCATTCAGTATGAGGGAGTCTCTGTTGTCTTTCTTGTTCTTATTCTTGTTCTTCTTGTTCTTGTTTTTCTTCTTCTTGTCTTTTCTCCTTTTCCCTCCTGAAATATTAAACGCTTCAGTGCTTTGATCAGAATATCTTTTTGAAGTGCTCAAGACTAGAGCCCATTTAGCTGTTGAAGAATAAGTTTCAGCCTTTGAAGTGGACAGAGGTGATTGTCAAGTTCCAAACATTCTGAAAGTCGATACAGGTTTTGTCTGGTAAGCCTTGGGCTTGTAGAACGCAAAGACGCGTCATGCCTGGACACATTTGGACATGACCCATCAAAACTAGTCTAGGCATGTCTAGATGTGAACTGTAAAAATGTATTGACCTGACTTGTCTAGGTATGTTGTGGACATTACCCATCGGGACATGATCTGTTTAGGTGTGGCCTATCTAAAATATGTCTAGATCATACTTGGCAAGCTGTGGTCTATGGTGACTATTACGCAACAGTCATTGTTTATGTTGAGTTTTGAAAAGGAGATATTGACCTTGACCTTTTCTTTGAATGTTCTGGTTGGTCACCAAAAGGAGATAATGACCTTGATCTTCACATTAAATGATCCGATTGATCACCATTTGGATTTTACAGAGGCGGATTGGTCAGCTCAATAGTCACATGATAGAATCATTTGCATTTTGACAAACAGTGAGTGCCTGTTATGTTACAGTGGACCACAGCTCACCAAGTACCACCATTGAAGAGCATTCTCTCAGGCTCAGCTTCTGTTCTGAGGATCTGTTGCAGTTAAGGATTCAAGCTCATCGGTACATGAACTTGATTTCAGGCAATCAAAACTAACATTGAACTGGATTCCTACACAGGAATCAAGCCCATCATTAAATGAGCTTGATTCTTCTGTGGGAATCTGTTCAGTGTTATTGCCTGGAATCAAGCTCATTTGCCCAGAATTAAGCTCATTTACTGGTGAGCTTGATTCCTCAACTGCAAGAGATCCTCAGAACTCAAACAGAAGCTGAGACAAATGTCCAGACACTTGCGAAATATTTTTTACTAATCCCGCTAGAAATACACTAAATTTCGTTCTAAGTCCCCACCCATAACAGCAACAAAGCAAAGCTGCTTAAGACCCAGCTGCTTTAAAACGCAATGGATTGTACGTATACCTCTTGAATGTTTAGATTCTTCTTCAACTCGTGTTCTGCGACCGGTCTCTTTTATTATCTACAATGCATGAAAATAAATTGATTAAATTAACGGGATAATTTCAATTTTACTTGTCTACACTTGGTGACCGTGTCTGAGAATGTAACATCCTGGAAGTAATATCGTTTTAAGATAAACTTTCCTCACTTGATTTTCTTCATAGTTGCCATGCCCGGTATCTTTGCCACTGAATTGGGTCAGGCACGTGAGGCAGCAGCGATTCCAGTTGGAAGGATTGTTACAGTCAGCTTGGTTACAGGAATCGTCTCGATCTCCGTATTCACAACCTGCAGTTTTACAAAAACCAAAAAGTCATTACTTCTAACGTCCCAATAATGATTTGATTTTTCACTAACGTCATAAATCTGATTTTAGAGATGCTGAATAAATTTTAGATTGGAAAGTACCCTCTATTCCAGTGGAATTTCTGAGGCAACTTTCACAGCATTCTTCGTTATCGTCGTAACAACTTGCAGATCCTCTCCTCCAGCAATCTGGGATTCTGTCTCCATATGGACATGCTAGAACGTAAAAGCGCAGATATTTACGAGATGTTTCGTGGTCTTAAGGCTCGTTCACACTGAATTGTGACTGCGATTTGTTTTTGCTTACAATGGGCTGCATAGGACCTGGTGATATTGTCGCAGTTCACACTTGAGTCCTGTACCACCCATTTGTTACGATAAGAGGAATAATAGTCGCAATCAAAAAAAAACGCACAGTGTGAACGGGCCTTTAGCGGGCGATTTCTTTTTAAACAGTGGAGGCTGTGAGGTGGATATCATTGACATTGTTTTGCATCATCAGTAGTGCCCAGATAATTTTTGTCAAATATTTTAACACGAAAATGTAGTTTAGATTTGAAACAAAAGATACACAGTCAGTTACGCACCATCTCCATTGTACTGCCTGATTTTCGCACAGGTTGCACAGCAGGCGAATGAATGCTTGTAACATTTGTAAGGCTCGATCCGCTTACACCAGTTCGCGTGGTCACCATACTCACAGCCTGATAATAGAATGATTCATGCTAATAATTAAGAAACCTTGTTTCAGTGAAGAATAATTTTCTTCAGTCTGTATTGTAATTGAATTTTTAAATATTTGTTCACGTGTTCACTTGTTTTGCAGAAAAATTACGATTATAAAATTTGATGAAAGGTTAAAAGCTTAGTAGATATATTTGCTGAAGCTCTACATTAGTTATGAGCAACTAGTACTGTACCTTCAATTTTTAGTTTGAAGTTTTTGCAAGTCCTACAGCAGGTTTCTAAAGTTTTCTCAGCGTAGCAATCAACTGATTCTATCTTCTTGCACCAAGAACCGTGATCTCCAAACTCACATGCTTTGCAATGCGTATGGTTAGTTAATAGAATGCCAGAGGAAGCATTCATGGCTAGAAATTGGCTAACAAAGCAGGCATGTATTTTATTACTTGGAATATTTTCAACATGTTCTTTAAATCATGCTTTGAAGGAAAAGAGTCAACTTCATGCATTGTGAAACCTAATTGGTGGCAGTAAAGTATCAGTGGCGAAAGAGTCACAACGATCGTTTTCCTGAATAATTAAACACTATATTTCCAGCACAGCAAATGCTACTAATTGAACATGGAACAAAAACGGGAAATAATAAATGACTATTGTTAAAATAAGTTACATACCTGTGTCATAGGGATCCCTGATATCAAGACAGGACTCACAGCATTCAGTTTGGTATGGAGAGTTGTAACATTGCCATGGTGATTTCCTGATGACCTGTTCGCAGCTTCGCTCACCAAGATGGAAGCGACCACGAAAATCTCCCCTCACACACATCTCTACAGTGGAGAATAATGTTAATCAACAGACATTACAAGATTTGTCTTGAGGTTTCCCTTTCGTCTCTTGTTATTGAAGACAACACACTAACTTGAATTTCGAGAAAATACGAGCAATGAGGCGATAGCAAACCTTCTAAAGTTGGTGCATCACTGTCATATGTACAGGTTCCCTGCTTACACCACTGCAATCATAAGAAAACGATTTGGTTATTTTCACTCTTTTCCCATGAATGAATAGTAAATTTTAAAGTGTAGCTTGGTTCCGACTGGATTGATTCTTTGGACATATGATGTGGGATATTGTCTTACAAACCTTTCTGTGACCACAGACTGTTCCTTGCTGAGCTCGTAGCTCGTTCGTTGTGAAGCATCCCTCAAGGTGCGGCATGTAACAATAAAGACTTCTGCAGGCATCAATCGTGTCCGTATCAACCTGGAATAAACCGCTGTACACTTCTAATTTGAAGATCTCTGCTTGGAAAACTATCACGACGCCAAGAGTTTTGCTGGTGTGACACTCAGTGATGAACGTAAGGAACCCATTGTACGCTGCCAACAAAGCATGCAAACAAATAGGCACCCTGGGTTTTGAAATCTGAGGCAAACAACACCAGAAGTTCATATTGGGGTTTCTGTAATATACAGTAACGGTTAATGTCCTTCAAAATTTTTTTTTTTTTTAAAATTCATACCCGTGAAATATGTTATTGCTTCCAGTTTCTGACGTGAGTTAAAATTATTGATATTGAGGTTCATCATACCCTACAGTAGAATGATGTATTTCCATACTGTTGGCGGCATTGTTCATCGAGAGTGTACACCTGACCTGGCAGTATAGCCAGGTGACCATCAAGTTCGGCCTGGAAAGTGTGTTCCGATGGGTTCAGCAAACAGTTTCTGTCTTCGCTAAAGAACACATAATGCATACACATATATTTGTAATGCCAGTGTTTCGTGACGTTAGGAGGAATACCGGACAGAATGAAGGCAACATTAATTAAGAAAAAGCAATGTTGCACACCATATTTGTAAGATAATTGCAATTGAAAACTATTACCTTGTGAGGTAGTGCATCCAGAATCTGATGGCATCAACTGAGCAGTTGGAGAAAATGAATGCGTTGTGGACCGTTGAATCATCCAAGCTCCCCGGAACTGCTGCCATGATGTACTGGTCACTAGAGGAACAATTGTTCTGATCCCCATCATGAAGGGCTCCAAGACTACAATGTTGTCAAGGACTAATTCTCAACAGTTGATCTCAAAGTGGGTCATTTCATGAAATCCACAAGTGTGATGCTGTTACCTGTGCGCCAATTCATGAGTTGCAGTTTGAATGGTGCCGTAAAGTCCATCGTCCTGAATTATGGAGCCAAGTCCATATGTGCAAATTCCATAGATCTCCGTTAAACCAGAAATCTTTCTGTGACCACCATCTTCATAGTAGCCACCAAAGAGAACGTAGCTGACATGAAAATAATGGAAGTTAAAAGGAATACATACTTTTTGCCTGCTAGAAAATCTGAATTACCAACTCTTTAATTTGTTCAACTTTACCTTGTAAATAGGATAGCATGATCAAAATTTGGCAGTCTATTGTTAATTTGATTGCTGTCCAACCATCTTTCGAATTCCCTGAGACCACTGTAGGCATGAGTGTAGACCAGAGTGTCGTTACCAACCTCCGTGAAATCTTCTGTCCAAGCTGAATCCCTGGGAGTCTGGAGTGAGACCCAATACAGTTGGGAATTATATGTTATGAATTTGGCGGAATATTTAACGTGGCAATATTTTCCTAGATAAGAATTTGTAATATTTTAATCTCGCATTTTCAGTTATATTTCCTACCGCTGCAATGTAGAATCCTGCTAATCGAATGTTGACTCCAAAATCTGGCTGTGAAATACTTTGGTACCTCATATCCATCTGAGATATAAGTTACAAGCGAATGAATACGAAATGCAAAGACGAAATTGTAAAAAAGTCTTTTCGTTTGAACTACAATTCCTAAAACTCGAATGAATTTACCCCATTAACGACGTGTGTATAGTAGAATCTCAAGTTGTTCACAGCATCAGCGATTTTCTGTTCAGATGATTCTGCTGGACTTTGGTTAATCCACCTGGAAATCAACGTTAAACTTTATTGCTGTCGATTCAAGGAAAATATGTAAGATTTATTTCGCAATCACTGAAATTGTTTTAGAGTTTCTTTAGGGTGATCTAGTAGGAAAATTCCAAACACAAAGACCTGGGAATGTCGTTTTTAGGTGGTTTAAGTTTACACTTAAACCACCTTATGCAATCATGACCGGCAACTTCTATTCAGCAATTTGGGACACTTCCCATTGGAATTTTTTTGTCAAATTTGGACACAAGACATGTTATGACATATCCTAGGACCCTTTTTGGTCCATTTTGACATATGTCAATTTTTGGCGACTCCAGGGCCGTTCGAGTA
>JBCAUG010017268.1:0-10852 GCA_038406175.1 Haplosyllis leylae
GAATTTGAATTTTTTTATCATTTACATAGAAATCTATGCATTAATGGAGCCTTCCAGGGGTTGAAACTTGGTCAGATAATTCTTATTTTTTGGCCGACTATAGGGCTTTTGTTCTATTTTCAAGCCCAGAAGTTGGCCGCTGTGGTGTAAGGAGAAATATTTCAAGCAGTGAACAGGCTCCGTGGCAGCAAGACCAACATGATGGTAAAGAGACAATTTCACCGCGATTTTCACCTTTTTGTATTAAAATGATGGAGTATTACAACTTGAGAGCAAGATCTATGAGGCTTTGAACTGTAAGTGACGCCATTTTTATTAATTTCTCACCTGGACTTGAAAAATTTAAGATGGATGTTCAGATAAAAATATTTCACTTGGAGCCAAGCGCCATTAAAGAAAGAAAGAGAAATTCATACTCTAAATGTTGCAATAGCAAATCAGATTCAAGGAGAGAAAGTCTTGAAAGAATGGAGTTAATTGGTTGAGTAATGGCCGAGTAATAGTACATCGACTCTAGATCTAGGATTTCAACTTTGTTTTTGATGTGGACATCTGTGGATCTAGATTACGTTTGTTGGCCTACGTCTACCAAAATCGTTGCTAGCCTAGGTCAATAGATCTAGAGTACTGTGTTATAATTATGCAGATATTACCCAAAAGCTCAATCCCTCTAAAGCTCTTGAACAGCACAAAAATTCAAATACAAAACAAACTATCATCCTCCGGAAGTGACCATCGTCATCAGAAAATGCAAAACATGACTCCAACTGGAATGACGTTTTCTAGTGCAAATTTACTTATCAGATTGGAATTTTTACTGAACTTATTGAAAAAAAATTCTAACTAATCTTCTGATCAAATTCATGAGCATTATTGCTAATATAAGGCATGTATCATTTCTTCAAATGTTTGTTCTAATTTTCATAAAACATAGATTCTATAATCTAATCTTTGAAATGAGTGCTTCTTTTTGCACTTAACGGCGCTAGGTAAATCTGTATTTTGCCAAATGATTTCTGTAAAATGATTGTAGTTAACAGAAACATCACAGATTTAATCCAGAATGCTGTGAGTATAAAATGTCTTTTTTATTAAATATACAGAACAATTTCATGTTCGTTTTATCTGACCCAATGCCATGATTCTACTCCCTTGTAAATTTTTGAAAATGTAAGCATGTCCTAGGCACGATCTAGAGAATCTAGATCTGGATGGGTTAGATCTAATCAGTAGATCTAGATTCTAAAACAATGATTTTTTTTCAAGTACAACAAGCATTTTCTTCTAAGTACGGTGGTTCTAATTGTGAGTTTGGTGACACCAGAATCAGTGTGTAATGTGAATGCATGTTTGGTTTGTATATATATATGACCAATCTCCATTTTTTGTTGCATACCAATCCAAAGATCGTGTATTTCAGGTCCTAGCTGTCATCGTCATTCTTTCCTGGGTGTACGTTATTCTTGCTGGAAGACAAGCGTCATTGAAGACCTTGTAACAGAAGCGACATTTGTTACTGAGCGGCGAAATGGAAGTTGTTGATGAATGTTCATCTATGCTAAGTAACCATGAAGTCTTTTCCTTGTTGCAAGACATAAAATCGGGTAAAAACGGACAAAAACCACCCAATAAATTTCTCAACCAGCTGGCCACAATAACTTACTCCACATTAAAGTACTTGGAAGGTACACCCTGTAAAGCTCAAAGCGCAGAAACTATTCACAACTTTCTAAAAGCGTTGATCCCTTTCAATTTAACGAAATCCGAAAAGCTGCAACTTCTTAACCAAAGACCAACATCTGCAGTTGAAATACAACTTATCGTTGAAGAAAGTGAGGAAAGGTTGACTGAAGAACAAATTGACGAACTTCTAGAAATTATAGGGACTCACCTACCTGACGACTTGCCTGAGGAGACAATGGAAACAGAGGCTTCTTAATCCAGAAAATCTATGGTCAACCAGACGTTTTAATTGCACCTGTTTCACATGTTTATCGAAGGACGAAAAAGCATAATGGAAGACAATATAATTGGCGAGGACTTTGGGAATGTTCTGTATTACATGCTGCTTGTTCCCGCGACTATTCCAGTAGTTTTATTTTTTCTAACCTTAGCATGGCTTGGTAGAAGATTTTTTACCAACAATTAAAAAGCAAAACAGGTATTACTACTACTACATCATTGGAATTGTTACCATGCAATACAATATTGGAATTGTTACCGCCCGCGTACGTAGTACGACGGGATGGTAATGTTTTCACAGGCATCAGTCTGTCCCGGGGGGGGGGGGGAGTACCCCCCACTCCTTTCCTGCCCTGGCCAGGGGGCGTCCTGGATACCCCTCCCCTGTCCTGGCTGGAAGGGGGGGGGCGTAGGATAGGAAAGCAGAGCGAACATTTGCCACGCGGCAGGCCTCTTACTTTCACGCAGGACTTTATTGTTATTCTTTAATTTCTATAATTTTTTTTTTCAAATGCAAGTAACGATTCAACAGCCCATCAACAGTTGTTCATCGAATTATTTATTCTGTACATTTTAACAAAATTTAATATAATAAAATTCACATCACGAACGGTCTTTTTTCAGAAAGTATTTTCATGTGGTTTTTTGTATATCTTGCCAGCTCGGTCGCTTGCACTTCAAGATGCGGAAACCTACGGTAGTCTCAAGATAGCCACGGATTGAATCCTTCAGCTTACTTTTTCACTGAAACAACTGTATCGGTGTACATCCTGGTGGTGATTTTTTACTCCCCCACATAAATACCAGTCACTTTCAAGTAACGACATATCAAATCACGATTCATTTTTCAAAACTTTCCTGCTTGTGAAGCCATGGTCAAAGAAGTCCTCTGCATTCAGTTCCCTTATTGGGTAGTCCTTATGACTCTGCAAAGGAAAGAATTCAACTCACTGAGATTTCGGCTACAACAAGAAAACTTCTGTAACAAACTTCACTGACTACTGAACCCGACAGTTAACAGTTTGCGCATGTGCTCGTTGAGAGTGGGGTTGATTGAGTAAACTTTTATTAAAATGTACTTACGGGCCAAATGACTGGACGCGAGTAATACTTTCTCCAGCCAGAGGTCTCTTCCCATGACTAAAATGTAGAATATTTCTTTTGAAATAACTAGTTAGTTCAGAATACTTTGACCTCTTCCATTACAACTAAATTTCCAAGAATACATTACGGTTTTATGAGAAAGAATACAGCAGCACATGAAATTTAGCTTTAATTAAAGAGTCCAACCAATTAAAAACGAAACTTACAAATGGATGATATTTCATATGGTACCAAGCAACAACACCTAGAAAATAGGCCAATGTCATTCTCGGTACCCAAAATCGGAAATGAAATGCCACTCGATTGCCCTACAAAATGAAAAGTCGTCTATTGAAATTCCTTTCAAAAAGTGGCAATTACTGTTACAACTATTATGTATACCTAGTGCAATCACTTATGATTTTCACGAAGTGCTCCGCTTAAGAACATCAAATTAATATAAGTAACAAATGTCAAGTTTTACATCATCCCTCAACAAAACAATTACCACGAAATCGGTACAGATTAGGACTTCGGCAAGATACGAACAAACACTTCAATGTGCCTGTGGCCAGGTCAAATTGAAACTACTTCAAGCTAAATCTTCAAAGACGACATACCCATTTATCGTTCACAGCTCGACCGGCATTATCCCAAAATGGGGTAAAAAAGCGACGAAAAACATTCCTGGGCTTCATTTCTGGTATAAACTTCGGTTCATCTGGAGCCAAATGTTGGTCTCTGACCCACTGAGCACGAAGTGCACGATCTTCATCAGACATTTTCCTCCCCAGTCTGTTCACTCGGTGTCCATAGGGTTCTATCCTATATTAAAAAAGAATTCAAGATTCTGTATTTCTGATTTTATTCCATACAATACACATTAAGCCGAGAAAAATCGACCTTCTACAAGGTAAACAAAAAAAAAGATTGCTTAGTACATAGTTTAGTACAGGGTTGCCACACTCCAATCAAGAAAAAATACCTTGTATTTCCCCCTGTTCTGAATTTTTTTCCGTGTGCTTTTTTCGGTACCAAAATAACGTACCACTGCTATCCCAGAGAGATATACTACAAGTAATACTCTCTAAACTATAATCACAATAACCTTATTCCATTTCCCAGTGCATCACCTCAAAATCTTAATTTTTGAAACTTCAAAATTTCCCTGTGTTGGAGGTAAATGTCCTGTGTAAAACCAAGTTCTTAATATTTTCGTCAAATTCCCCGTGTTTTCCTCGTCTGGAAAACTGAACTTCCCTGTGCCGTGGGAACCCTGTCGTACTTCCAAAATTGTGTCATGAACATTAAAATTGAGACTGTAAACTATAAGCCTGCTAACGAATATGTGTCTAACGGACAAGCTGGGTAATGATTATGTGTCAAGGACACGTACAGCATTGGGGGTAAAACATTTCCCATCCAGTCCACTCGCTGAGCGATTCCTTGTCTACGAAGTTGTCGCATGTGTTCATCGTAATCTTTAAGCATTTGTGCGTCTATAGGTACAAAATCACCCGGGGAGCTGGTGTCCTCCACACCCTCTGTAGCCAGCGTTTCTCTTTCCTTGACATGGCGACCAACATCTTTGGAACACGAATATGAAAGTGAAACATTGATACAAACAACACATGGAAGCAATACAATGCTGGTTTCATACTAGTATAGTTGGTACAGAAAATCGGTCTTATAAACATGTATTTACGCCTAAAAACGGAAAAATAAAAAATTTAACCTTTCTGATCGTCCATTTTGAAGACACCGAGGCCAGCCACCTGGCGTGAGAATAAAAAGCAACTTCAGGTGGCAGCATTTGTTTAGTTGCTGTGTGGTGAAAATGGTCTGATTCAACAGTAATGCCATCTAACGGTAACGCTGGAAACTAAACTTGCGGCACAACAATAACCAGATATGCACATTCTTTTGTTAAAGCAAATTATCTAGAGATCAAAGTCGTTCGCTGAAAACCAAAGAAAGAAAGGTCAGAAACAAACAAACCAGTTCACACTGGTTTTATCAATCACTGATTTTTGACTCTCCTAATGTTACTATTGCAAATCCCATTGAAGTCAGTTATTTCTAACACCCTGTCAGAAATTAGCAAAGAAAGTTTAAGTAGCTTTTATCAGAAATTAGTGATATTTCCGTTTTAGTCCGAATTTTCTGAAGTTCCTTCAGGGTGCTACAGCGGACCCGATGTCGACAAGGACATTTACCAAGATATATAACTCTGATGGTAATTGGTCGGCTTTTTCGATCAATACCGTATAGTGTGTAGAATTTGTTTACATGACTCCATGGTGACAGCAGCAAGATCATAACAGTCGCTGTTCAACATAACCATGTTTGCAAAGAGAAGTAAACGTTTCAGAAGATAAGGGTTGGTCGGTCGCATGTCATGCCAAAAGTAGACGGACTAGGTCAAAGATGAATTCGTGGTACTTGAAGAATGAGTGTGTGTCTTGAGCTACGAACTTGCAAGACCGAGAGGAAGCATGGCTACTAAACAACCATGTAAAGGTAAGTTAAATTCTGTTACATTCTTGGATAACTTCCCTAGTTGTTACTGGGGGAATTTGAAAAGAATATCAAAAGAATGCTCACACTTAGTTCTTGATTGATATTGTCAGTGGCGGATCCAGGGGAGAATTTCCCTGAGGACCGAGTTTTCTGTAATTTTACACGTTTTTCTTCAGACAATTTAAAAAATACATAGTGTCAATGCCCCCTCTAGGGTCGCTGTCCCTTGTTGTTTTGTTTGTTTCCCTTTTTCTTTCTTTATTCCCTTTTCCTTGTTTCTCTGTTTTTGTCTTTGTTTTTATCTTACTCTGTTTCTTTCTATCTTCCTTATTTCCTTCCTTCCTTCATTTCTATATTTCTTTGTGTCCTCTTCTTTATTTATGTGTGAGTGTGTGTGTCTGTGTTTTCTGTGTGTTTTGATTGCTCGTTAAAACTTATCGAATTGTCTCGCAATCACTGGTAGTCGGAATCGATCCTAATTTACTTTCAAACCTGTGGCGACGATCACAGGATGATGTGATGCAGGTTGTTGCCAAGGACTTCCTGAAGCAATCGAATTTGCTACATTTTTAGGTTTTGGATAATCAGACGAATCTTTGCAAAACTATAGGTCGAGCCCAGGGTGTCTTACTTAGCTCCTGACTGATCATTAGCTGAGCTTAGTTACAATAAGATTTACAATTATCCAACAGATGATAGCTTTTTGTTTTAAATTTACGTTGGTCGTCTGCCTGGATGAAAATTCCCTCGAATTCCAAAAAGTCAATTGTGACAGACCTTTGTATTGTTTCCAAAGGGATTCGTCTGGCAACAAACAAGTCTGGTGGAGAAATGTTCACGTAAATGCAACATCGTTCATACTTGTAAAGTGAAGTCTATATCAGAATCACATATAAACTGAAGGCAGATTCAGGCTTGAAATCGTTTAAGCTTTTTAAAGTGCATATGACTATGTGAAGAATGAGAATCAATTTAAATAATCCTTGTTTTAAAGATGTTACATTTTGACTTTAATTTTTTTTTTGCGGTATTTATTTTATTTACATAGTTATTACATTTTGACAATCCTGCCGTAGATCTGTTTCGATCGCAAAGTCTACAATTTATGAAAACTTTTTAACAAAGACCTTATCAGAATATAAATTTTCAATACAATTGATGTAGCAACAATCAAGTCTAAACATAACATACTTATAAGGTCAATGGATGAGGAGACACAAAAACTTGTTTCTACAACCGAACACTACTTTACACCAAATTTCAACTTGAAATCTGACGGCTGATATCAGCCACTCTGCAGAAACGAAGCTGTAATCTCCGCGGTTTGTTTTGCCGTGCTGTGCAACCAAATATGAAACTGGCGGATTCATTAATGAATTTTTTGGCATAACTTGAAGATTTTTATTTGTAAAATCTCTATTGGCAATCACTTGGTATTATTAACAAAGTACTACAGTGATTGAGAAATTATTGAATGCGTTAGTTAAAAGAAGAATACTGTTCCTACAATAATGTTAAACATAAATTACTGATTGTAATTAGGCTAAAAATCACTTAATGCACAAAGTGTATTAGGTTACATTTCAACAGATACATAAACGCCTATGAACCGATCAGAAAGATTAGAAGATAATTGATTGATCTTAAAGAAAATATTTTGATCTCAGTTACAGAGAATTGTTGCACTTTTTATGTACCTAAATGTGATTGACAATGACCGATAGTGAGATTAGGTGAACGGCTGTGTTTTGGGTAGTGCTCTTACTTTATTATTCTCTGTGAATTGTGCTCTTTCAAACATGCTCAATTAAGAGGGTAATAAATCTGTCTAGCCAATAAGCTACAGCGGAATGTTCTTCCCAACTTTAAATTTTCTTGGTGTTTAAGTCTCACTCAATGAATCACAAGCTTGTATCCTCCCAATTTGTAATCAGCAGTCATTTTTTGGTTTATCTGTTGGAAAACCTACCTTCATATCTATAATAAGTGTAGTGATAAGTTGGATTGTCTAGGTCTGAGGTAAACAGATGAAAAGTGAAAATGTTCAGGAACTAGGATGAAAGTAGATTTAAGAGACAGAGATGTGTCCTGCACCTTTACTTTCCTGGGGATCTTTGATGTGATATGAGGTTTTTTTTGTAAAGATACAAAGTTGGCAGTGTTGGCGATGAAAGCTTACATAAGAGAAGGAAAAAAAGTTCCCTCTAATTAGGTTAGAATTGGAGACCTCTTGTGTACTAGTCCGATGTTCTACTCTCTGAACTAACTTGGCATTGCTTGTAAGATTGAGACTTTTAAGATCCTCACGCAGTCCTGCTCCATTGACTTTAGCTAAATCATTGAAGCCCAAGTCAATTGGTGCACCAACAAAAGTGAATTTAAATTGTGTGCTCAATTGAAATTCTGTCTTCTCAATCAATGTAATTAAATCAAATCATTCCATTTGATTTTCTGTTTTCGACTTTGGTACATTCACCGAATTAGAAAGAGAAAATCCGCATAATTTTTTCCGAGCTTATTAGCGACCAGTTGGCAAGAAAATCTATTCATTAAATTGTCAGTAGATCTCATTGGCACTTTAAATCATATATAGATCAGTTGTTGTCAAAAGGATTTTATCCAGCGACGTTTTATGTAGCAGTCCAGTTTCAACTTACCCTAATGAATACACCACAGCCTTTGTCAGAATTGCTACATTCACTGATTTTATTGAAACCCATTGACGTGCTCTTTAATTGGGGAAAATTCTAATGACAGCAACAGCACATGCAACATGACGCTTTGCACAATCGAAGATGCGTCAGAACGAAAAATATTGAACGGAATTTCGATTTTATTTTTACGATCTTCATTGATGATATTGATGTAAGTGTCAGGTCCATTTAATTAAGTAAATTGCCAGGACGCCTATTTAATTATGAAGAAGCCAATGATCTATTAGTAACTCAGATTGAGATCAATTCAGAACCAGTGACGGATCAGGAATTTCCCTTGGGAAAAGAGGTGTGATGTGTAAAATTTTTCCAGAGTTAAAATGTTTGAAGTTCTGAAAACTGTAAACCATGCAAAGATGAAAATAGTAGCAGAAATAATTCTTTCATAAATGCATCTGAAAATGTTTGCAATTAAACATGCAACATTTAGTTGTATTTTACCAAACTACAGACGCATTCATATGGCTCACGTACATATTAAAATCGGCCAATTAATTTCTGCATGGAAATTGATTTTAGTTGCAGTGAACAATCGAGAGGAAGAATCTCAAAATAATGAAGGCATTTCAAAAGAGAAAAAGAAAGTTCGAACAAAAAGCAGAGGTACGGAATTGGTGGAAAGAAGAATTTGGAGAGAGAAAACGACCTTAACTTCGGCTGATGGAATTAAGCAACCAAGAGTTACTCTACCATCCAACAAAGAGCCCACTTTTTACATTGGCGGAGGAAATGGAGTAGCCATGTAAGTGAAACCATTCTCATAAAAACGTTAAAAAATTTATTTTGAAACAAAAAACCTACAGCATGTACTCTCTCTTCACTGTATTTTTTTCCAATTCTCTTTTTCACTTAACAGAATCAATGATGTACTCGAATCAATGAATTGGAGGAGAATAAAAGAAAAACAAGATGATAACTTCAGACTAAAGTGGACTGAGACCAAATGTGCTATTAGTTTTGCCTCTTTCAAAGAAGGTATGGTGCAGTGATATTGATCTTGAAAAGAAATTTGGCGGACATTTCGTATGTTGTTATAAGATTGACCAAGTGAACAATGGAAACATGTTTCTTTCACAGGTGAACAAATGGTTAACCACTTCCCCAATTGCCAGTTGCTCACAAACAAGATGGGCTTACTTAATTCCTTGCAAACTTATGAACAAAAGTGTATCGAAAGAAAGGGGAAACCACCCGCGTTGAAATTAAGTGACTTCTTCCCAGAAACCTACAGACTTGATGACTTGAAGGATCGACAAGCTTTCCTCAACTCTTTCAAAGGTAATAAGGGGTAATAATTCATAACTTTTGTTGGGTAACAGGTTGAAGTAGATCCTTACACGGTTGTGAGGAGCTAGAGATGCATTCTGTGCATTTCTGGCCCAATGCAGTTGGTACGTGCACCATTTCAAAGTGATTAGTTCCCCAAGCCTTGTGCCTGCATCTATCATGTACCCATCATGCGCCTGTCACACTCAGCTCCCCTAAGTCAGCCAATCAACATCCCCGTGGCACATGCACATACTGATAACCAATCAGCTGAATTGCATGAACCTTCCAGCCATTGGCATTATGACATGTAAGACTGTATTCCTACACAGTTCCCCGCTTGTCTAGACAATTATCTACTGGTGTGATTTGGATGAGATTAGTACCAAACCAAGACAGTGTGTCTCTCTACCTGTAATAACCACAATCCATGCTAAATAGCTCCACTCCTTTCTGTAGCTCACCACTGTGACCTTGGGACTACTTTGTGTAGTGGTATTGGTATGCTGGTGGTTAGGTATTAGGTATAAAAGGGAGGCACATGCCTATGAAAGTAGGACCTCCAGAAAAACCATCAGACTGTTAAGTGCCAATAGCAAACAGCAGGAACTTCTCAGGTATTGAGAGGAGATAGACTGAACTCCTTGCTTGGGATCTGGCAAATTGTGCATTTGGGCTGTTTGAGCTACTTTTAGATACTTTGCAGATCTTAAGGCAGGAGGAGTTCACTAGCTCTCTCTTCACAACCTGTTACTTAAAGTTACTTAAATATCATTCTGAGATGTCTGTAAGAACTGTACAAATAAATGTAAGGAGTTAAGTGTGTTTCCCTGTAATGTTGCATTTAAAGCTTGTATTTATGATTGTGCTTGTATTGCAGAGTTTCTTAGCTGTGTCTCATCTGTGTCAACCATTCTAATGTGTAATATCAGTGTGTAGTGTCATCTAATAGTGTTTCCTGCATGTAGCTCCCTGCTACAGTGTGTTCCAGTATATCTGTGTGTGTAACTATGCATTCATTTGACTTGACGGAGGTCTGCTGTATTGTGAGCATGAGTTCCCCAGTTGTTCCAGCTTGACTCCCTGTTCCTGCATTTCAACCAGTCTTAGGAGTAACAATAAAGACTGTACTTAAGCTGAGTGTTTGTATTCTTCACAGTGCGGATGTTTCTGCAGATACACTGACTTGTGAAGCTGTTTATCTGCGAAGGTACCTACAACTCCCCACCCAGCATTACAGACTAGAACTCCTCACTCACACCTAGGTCCAGTGCACAAACTAACACCCATGAACAACTGCTGTCACC